>OY748297.1:16665496-16756924 GCA_963556515.1 Nudaria mundana | reverse complement strand
ATTTGCTGGACGCTCTCGACGCTATGCAGCGACGGACTATCCGTATTATAGATTGTCCGGAGGTAACGGGAAGCATTGAGCCGCTAGCTCAGCGCCGAACAATAGCTTCATTGGCCGCATTCTACCGTATTTACCACGGCGAGTGTTCTGAAGAGCTCTTCAATCTGATCCCACCCTCTTCCTTCCGATCCCGAATAACGCGTGCCGGGAAGAGATGTCACTACCACACAGTGGATAGCATGTTCGCGAGAACCGAACGTTTTAAACTTTCGTTTCTCTGCCGAACGATATTGGACTGGAACGCCCTGCCATATAACCCTGGGTTCTTTAAGCGGAGCGTGAAGAGGCACATCAGTAGGTCGTCAAGTTGAAGGCCACTCTTTATAGTATTGTGCGCTGTGAGAGTGGCCCACAATCGCTAGACGTCGTCACGACTTACCACCAGGCGGGCGGCGTCAATTTGGCGAACCCAATATAAAAAAATAAAAAAATATATTAAAGTTTTATAATGTAAATTACTAACATTTGAATATTTGAATGGTTCTATTATGCTAGTTTTAAGTAAAAATTATAATTATGCCCATTTTCATACCACTAAGTGGTAATTTTATACGTGTAAAGACTGACTTTGGTCAATAAAACAACGATTTTAATCAAAAAAAATGTTTTATTTTTATTCTTAAGAGTCCTCCTATTAAATTTTACCGTTTTCGCTTATTTTACAGACGTGTTTTTAAACTGAAAATACTGTATTTTTATAAGTTTTAATGCACAACATGAAATATCATTTCAATAATGATCTAATAAGTGAGCTACTTTCTTATTTTTGTCATTAAATTTTGATTAATCGATCTAAAACAATGGGTAGTTTTTCGTATCTTTTGCTGGAAGATGTCTAGAATATCACAAATTCACTAATCGTTTTGACGTCTAAAAAGTATTACAAAAATACAGTGTATTCTTGTAAAAGTCATCTATCAAATGTATGGATTACTTTTTATCACTTTCATAAAAAAAAATTGAGTAAACAAATATTTAAGTTAGTCAAATTTTAGAGAAAATGGGCAATGAATTGGTTCTTATTTCGGCTACATAAAACTCTCGTTCATAAAATTAAAACAACATAAATAAACCTTGGTTCAAAATCAATCCATTTCCAAAAAAAAAGAAAGCTAAATAATAAAAAATAGGCTGTAAATAATCTTTTAAAAACACCTAAATTTCGCTTTATAATACTCGACGCATGCCTCAAGTAAACAGTCCGCGCCAAGCGCTTACAGGGAGAGGACGTGTCGCTCTGCGCGCCAAAATTCGACGCCGTCTACAGACGAATATAGCGTGGCGTGAGATTTTGATACTTTGGTAATATTAGTTATTATTTTGTGATGATTAGGCTTCTTTTTAAATACAACAAGTGATTATGTAGAATGTATTTATCATTGTTTTTGTTAAAAAAGCTGTTATATTTTATAAAGCTGGATTACTCACTCACTCACTGACACAATTTTATTGTTCTCCTTGATGGTGGAGGGGAAGGTACCTATGTTTTTTTTGCAGAAATGTAAAGGGGGTTGGAGGACCTAGGGAAAATTCCGAGTTTTTGAGATTTGCCCTCCAGTCCCCCAAGGGGGGCTCCCGAGTAGAGTCAAAATGAGTAATAATTTTATAGAGGTAGTTTTTTATTTTATTTTTTTGTATTGGGTTCGCCAATTTGACGCCACCCGCCTGGTAGTAAGTCGTGACGACGTCAAGCGATTGTGGGTCACTCACAGCACACTATACTATAGAGAGTGGCCCTCAACTTGACGACCTACTGAACCCAGGATTATATGTGGGAGGAAACACGTGCACAGGCAGGGCGTTCCAGGCCAGTATCGTTCGGCACAGAAACGAACGTTTAAAACGTTCGGTTCTCGCGAACATGTACCTACTGTGTGGGAGTGGCATCTCTGCCCGGCACGCGTTGTTCGGGATCGGAAGGAAGATGGGATCAGATTGAAGAGCTCTTCAGAATGCTCGCCGTGGTAAATAGAATGCGGCCAAGGAAGCTATTGTTCGGCGCTGAACTAGCGGCTCAAAGCTTCCCGTTACCTCCGGACATACTATAATACGGATAGCTCGACGCTGCATAGCGTCGAGAGCGTCCAGCAAATACTTCGCGGAGCCGTCCCGGAAGTGAGAGCAGTATTCGACGCAGGGTACAATCTGCGTCTTGTACAGCAGACACCTCTGATGCAGTGTAAAGAATCGCTTTACCTTATTCAGTATTCCTAGTTTCCACGAAGCTAGCCCTATACATCTTTCGATGTAGTTTTTATTATTGAGCTCTCGACGAACGTCTATGTCAAGGATCTCAAGGTTGCCCTTCATTGGTAATAATGCATTCTGAAGAGAGGGTAGGGGAAGGAAAGGGGATTTCTTCGCTGTAAATGCACACGCCTGCAATGTGCTGTCATCTGCATAACAATGAATGTTCCCGAGGGATAGCATATCATTGATTTGCAGAAGGAAGAGTTGGTGACAGCACGGACCCGGCGGTGCCCCGGTATTGTTCCTCGATACATATTTACATAACCGGGGCAACACAGGAAGGCGTGTTGTCAGGGCGGCGTATTTGTGTCTCCGTGAGAAACGTCACAGCGGGCCGAGCCGTCTCAAGGTATGGTGGACGGCATTGAGGTTCGCATGGAGTCCACGGATGTTGGTGAACTCCACCTCGAAAAGTGAAGCTGTGGCGTTTCCTGGGGCCGCTGTGGAACGTTTACTTATTTCTGTTGCACTGCGATTATAAATTTGAAGAAGAAGCGTGAAGACAGGGCGACATTTGGTGCAGCAGTAATAAGTGACAAAGCGCAGGGGCTAACTTCGTCTGGAACCGTGTGGTTAGGTTGGAGCCGACCCGCCGGACGGAAGGGCTACCAAACCCCCCTGGTGCAAGGCCGCCGCTATCCCACACCGGTTACCACCTGGAGCGGCGATCCCACATCTGGATTATGCGCGAGAACATGTGGGGCAGCCTCCTGGTGTGGTTGGTCCCAGGCGGGCCCCATGACTGTGTTGCGGGCGGCCGCGGCAACGCCGTTGCTAAGGGTCTCCCTGGCCAGCGAATCGACCCACACCACCCACACTAGACTCCGCTTTGCCCCCACTGGTTCCATGCCTGCTGCACCATACATGGCCCCGGGCCGGGCGGTGCAGCTGTTGAATCCCCTTACGCAACCAGCCTGGGCTGGGTTACTTGTGGGGCTTTAGCACAGTTGCACGGTGGCATCCCCCGGACCAACACCCGGTACCCACGTAGGCACCGAAGCCACTTCATAGGTACCGTAAATTAACGAGCCTCGTCCGTTGATCAGCAGGTGCGCCACTAGCAGATGAGTTCGCTGGGGCCCTAAATATGTTGGTAGAGCCCCTTTGTATAGAGGAGGTCAAATGATTTTAATTAGGAAAAAAAATTAGCCCTCGCCCCCTCTTTGAGAGTGCAACGACAGAGGAAAGGTAGAGGAGTTTTGATTACGGGATCATACGAGTATAGAGGGTCTTTTCTTGAATTTAAGGAGAGAAAAAAAACACCCCCCCTCCTAGCCCTCTTTTCACCTCCCCCACACAAGACACTATTATTATAAAATGAAAAAAAAAGATCAAAACCATGTAATCGCCGTACCCACTGGCTGACCACCATCGGTAACTCCGGACTCACGCACAAAATGTGTCAAATACCTAATTCCGCCCGTTTCGATTCTGCATACGGACTCTTAACTACGGTTTCATAAATTTGCTCACTTATCATCTCGGCATTGTGTCGCTATAGTGCCGTTAAGATTTAGGGTTCTTTTACTTAACTGCGTTTAAGTTTAACAATGCTTCAAGTTTCTTAATAATATGCCTAGGATAATATACATAAAAGCGGTAAAATGACAATAGCTGAATTTAAGTCTAACATATAGCAAGTTCACAGCTCTTTTTATTTAGCTAAAACGACTCAATGTGTTGTAACGGCGTTTTAGTCAATTATTATTGTAGTTTTTTAAAGAATATTATTGGACATTGTTATTTCTTATTAGTTTTACACTAAAATGCCGTTAAGCTAGCGGCGTTTTAGCTTATACCCTCTGACCTCTTTGTATTAGAGATGTTAAACTAAAACGCATAAAACGTTTTTTATATAAAAATATATTCTAAGTACTAAAATTCATAGATGGCATTTAAAAGTACTCCAATTTACCTATCTTTTGATATATTTAATTTTTAGTTATGATTTGTCATTAATGAGTTACATCAATTTAAAGATTTTTACACGTTTTTCGCGGTTATTTAAAAAAGCGGTTTCGGTAGATAACGGCATTCTAGTTATACCACGGCAGTATATAAAATGCGAATATCCTTCCATTTTCTCAGGAAAAAGATAGTAAGCCGTTTACTTATTTTTACTACGCTTTTATTAGCTTTTTTTTTTTTTTTTTTTTTTTATATTTAGGTCGACAAATTGACGCCACTCGCCTGATGGTAAGCTGAGGCGACGTCTGGCAATTGAGGGCGACTCTCACAGTACACAGGAATACTATAGAGAGTGGCCCTCAACTTGACGACCCTGTAATGTGCCTCTTCACGCTTCGCTTAAAGAGCCCAGGGTTATATGTAGGAGGAAACACGTGCGCAGGCAGGGCGTTCCAAGCCACCATCGTTCGGCAGAGAAACGATCGTTTAAAACGCTCGGTTCTCGCGAAGACGGTTTCCACGGTATGAGGGTGACATCTCTGCCCGGCACGCGTTGTTCGGGATCGGAAGGGAGAGGGTGGGATCAGGTTGAAGAGCTCTTCAGAACACTCACCGTGGTAAATACGGTAGAACGCGGCCAAGGAAGCAATTGTTCGGCGCTGGGCTAGCGGCTCAAGGCTTCCCGTTACCTCCGGACAGTCTATAATGCGAACAGCGCGTCGCTGCATAGCGTCGAGTGCGTCCAGCAAATACTTCGCGGAGCCGTCCCAGAGGTGAGAGCAGTATTCAACGCAGGGTCTAATCTGCGTTTTGTACAGCAGACACCTCTGGTGCGGTGTAAAGAATCGCTTTACCTTGTTCAGTATTCCTAGTTTCCGCGAAGCTAGCCCAATACATCTCTCAATGTATTTTGTGTTATTGAGCTCTCGACGAACGTCTATGCCAAGGATGTCTAGATTGTCCTTCATTGGTAATATTGCATTCTGAAGAGTGGGTAGGGGAAGGAAAGGGGATTTTTTCGCTGTAAATGCACACGCCTGTGTTTTGTGGGCATTGAACTCGACCAAGTTCTCGGCACCCCATTGGGAGATACTGTCGAGGCTTCGGTCGAGATCACCCACGAGATGTCGTCTCTCCTCCTCTATCACAGATCGCCCCGCCGTCGGACGAACCGAGTAACTCCCGTGCAATGTACTGTCATCTGCATAGCAATGAATGTTTCCGAGGGAAAGCATATCATTGATATGCAGAAGAAAGAGAGTTGGTGACAGTTGGTGACAGTAGCTTCACTTGTATGTTTGTATGTTTGCTTGTTTGTAACCGACTCTTTTGGTTTCGATTTTTACTACGATTTTATTAGCTTCACTTGTATGTTTGTATGTTTGCTTGTTTGTAACCGACTCTTTTGGTTTCGATTTTTACTACGCTTTTATTAGCTTCACTTGTATGTTTGTGTGTTTGCTTGTTTGTAACCGACTCTTTTGGTTTCGATTTTTACTACGCTTTTATTAGCTTCACTTGTATGTTTGTATGTTTGCTTGTTTGTAACCGACTCTTTTGGTTTCGATTTTTACTACGATTTTATTAGCTTCACTTGTATGTTTGTATGTTTGCTTGTTTGTAACCGACTCTTTTGGTTTCGATTTTTACTACGATTTTATTAGCTTCACTTGTATGTTTGTATGTTTGCTTGTTTGTAACCGACTCTTTTGGTTTCGATTTTTACTACGATTTTATTAGCTTCACTTGTATGTTTGTATGTTTGCTTGTTTGTAACCGACTCTTGTGGTTTCGATTTTTACTACGCTTTTATTAGCTTCACTTGTATGTTTGTATGTTTGCTTGTTTGTAACCGACTCTTTTGGTTTCGATTTTTACTACGATTTTATTAGCTTCACTTGTATGTTTGTATGTTTGCTTATTTGTAAGCGACTCTTTTGGTTTCGATTTTACTACGCTTTTATTAGCTTCACTTATATGTTTGTATGTTTGCTTGTTTGTAACCGACTCTTTTGGTTTCGATTTTTACTACGCTTTTATTAGCTTCACTTGTATGTTTGTATGTTTGCTTGTTTGTAACCGACTCTTTTGGTTTCGATTTTTACTACGATTTTATTAGCTTCACTTGTATGTTTGTATGTTTGCTTGTTTGTAACCGACTCTTTTGGTTTCGATTTTTACTACGATTTTATTAGCTTCACTTGTATGTTTGTATGTTTGCTTGTTTGTAACCGACTCTTTTGGTTTCGATTTTTACTACGCTTTTATTAGCTTCACTTGTATGTTTGCTTGTTTGTAACCGACTCTTTTGGTTTCGATTTTTACTACGATTTTATTAGCTTCACTTGTATGTTTGCTTGCACAAGCAAACACAAGTGAACAAGTCGAACCCAAAAGAGTCGGTTACAACCACAGAAATCTAAATAATAAGGTAATAAGGTACCTTATTATTTAGATTTCTGTGTTTCGGTTACAACCATACATACAAATGTATGGTTGTAACCGACTCTTTTGGGTTCGATTTTGCCCTACTTTGAACGATCAGATTTAATTCAAACTTTGCACACCTGTCAAAGACCGAAGACAATGCAATAATTCGATTCGATTCGATTCGAAAATAAATAAATAATAAAGAAATAAATAAATGAATAATAAAAACTAAAAAATGAAAAATAAATTTAAAAATAAATTTAAAAAAGCGTGAGGTGCATTTTCTTCTACTCAAATCTGTCAATAAAATATTTATAACTATTGACACTATTCACGCTTTTTTTTACAATAATATACATTTATTTCTTATTTACACTATTCTTAATTCAAACTTATTAAAATTTATTTTCTACTTTTTAGTTGGATTCTCTATAAAAGCGTGTTTTTTTCAACTATTATTTATTTACAATCAACTGCGCATATAATCGCAGTACTCAAAACAGTTAGATTACTTAATTTAAAAAGATGTAATTCCATAGCGACCACACGCGTACCAATCATATTATGGTACATACTTACAACACAACTATATATTTTTGTGCACGTACCAAAAGATAACCCAATGCGTTAATAACTGTCAGTTCTCAATGTATGGCCGCTGCAACACAGGCTGCACAGGTTTTTGTAATAATTATTATTTTATCAGATGACTTTTAGGCCAGAGAGCCAGCCTTATCGCGGTTTTGAAGAGCTTTTGAACAGCCGCGGCTGAACGTTTTCGGTTGTCGGGGTTCATCAAGAGAAAATTTTCACCCGTATAATAATATCATGATGACATACAGTACAGCCTGCATCAATAATTTGAATATTTGGAATACTTTTTTTTATTTTATTTATTTCATTAGAGAACTCAACAGCTTATTTGTAAAGGTACAAGATATTGTCACAACTACTTACGTCAAACACTAAAGCTAATTATAGAGTTCTACGACATTTATGTAGACCATTATACTAAAAGTAGTTCAACTGTGAACTTCTCGTAACTAAACCAAATATTACAAACAATAATAAAACAATGAAAAATATATATATTTTTTTTTGTATTATTAAAATTTATTAAGTCATAATTCAATGTCAAATTTACAATATATTAACAAAATAAATATGTCACCTTAATACTAAATAAAATAGATCAATCAAATAACCCGCAATAATGCGGCAAGTGCCCATCACACTTACCGCATTTCCACGTTGGAATGCGACAGCCATCCTCTGCACCAGGAACGACCCGGAGCGAGAGTCACCCGTGGCCTCTATGAGCCTTTGCCCAATCGCCCTTATAAGGCTTTTGGCATCTTTGCCCCAGCTCCCCAAAGTCTCCACCGCCACTGGCACAAAGTGATACAACGGCTCCAGCTCGGTGTACTTGAGCCTCTTCCTCAAACCGGCTTCATCGGCGGCGGCCGACGGAGAGTGGATGGTGCGACTAAGGTGGCTGGCGGCTACAGTGCTGACACAAGTTGCATCCCACAGCAGGCACTTGCCGTTCTTCCAGGGCACCAAAGTCAGCCCGTCCGGTCTCTTACGTATAAATTAAAAAGGTACGTAAATTATTTATTCAGGTTTTTCTTACAACTTCTGCAAATATATGTTTCAGAGTTTAGGTGTCTTTTATGTAGGTATACTCAAGCTCAGGTCACTGAGGTGGTCAAGCCCGCAGGCACCCTGTGGTTATCCCTGCGAGGACATACCCGGAGCGTAAGGAGGAATGTGGTAAGTAGCATAGCATCATAGCATCACGCCTTTTTCCCCGAAGGGGTAGGCAGAGGTGTGCAAACACACCCACATCTCGCCAGCTATGTTAGGTCCCATGTAATAGGGGGCGAGCCTATTGCCATCTACCGGGCACAAGTTCCAGACTCTGGGATAATTATCTGGATAAAATTCTAAAGAGAATTATACATTATCCACCAGACCCGGGAATCGAACCCGAGACCTCGAGTGTGGCAGTCCGTACATAGTACCATTGTGCCACCGAGGTAGTAAGTGGCAATGTGATAAGTGTGTGCAAATTAAAAAAGAAACAGCAAAGGTCATGACTGTAGGATGCGAACGAGCTAATATAATAATATAGTGAAGGAATGGGCTCTAGGTAACAACAAAATTGTACCGGTCCACCAAAAAAAACCATTTCGATAACATCGCATGTTTTTTTTCAACATTTGTTCCTTGAATTTATAACAGTTTGGCGAGCCAGAATGCGGGACATTTTCATAAATCAAATTTACTTGTCTGCGAAGGTGATTTAAACCGTTTGTCACACTGTAATACAAATTACACCACAATGTCACGATTCTTCAACATCTCCGACGAATTGATTTATTTTTTTAGTTTATTAATTTCATTACCGTTGGAAAGAACTTTACGGTCATCCTTCATATTTTAAATGTTTCCTCAAAGGGAAAAAACAGAGGATGGTTTTTATCTCAGCCGCCCTACGATGGGTGCATAGAGCAACTTTGGTCCCTGTATTGGTCAGGAATCAGGATGGGTGACATAAAGTACCTCCTGCTACGTACAAGAGCCGCTCAGCAATAAAGCCGCGGCACTAAGCTAAAAAACAGCGTATTCCCTTTTTTTTATTTGTTTTTTTTTTAGTGTTTTATCTCTAGTTTATCCTTTCGATGAACCCAGGTTGTCCGACAGTAAAGGTTAAGGTAACGTATTAAAAAAAATGATTTGGGTCCAGAAATATGTTTCTCCGACCAATAGAAACAGAAAAACCGTTTTTTACAGCTTTGTGTACCACACTTATTCAATAAAGAGTTAAGTGCAAAACTGTTATAAACATGTTGTGGTAAATGTTGAGTTCGTGGCCAGAAGCACTCATGTGTGATATCAACCTAACCGCACCACCCCGTTGAAACTAACCGCAAACACGTGCCTTTCAGATTAAAGACTCTTTGTATAATTTACGCCGAGCGAGACTTTTCTTTTTTTTTTGATAATTCTTCTTTTCAGAATAAATTTATTTTATTTTATGTAATGACATATTAAATTAACAGTTGATGAAAATAGTATTTACACTTACTAAAAACTATACTATACACATTAAAATCTACACTAGGTATATACAGCCGACAAAGAACTCCTCCGCCTCGTTGCCGATTGGCAATGTTCCCAGAAGGCTGGCAGCATTGCCACGTTGTATGGCAATGCTTGTTCTTTGAGCTAAAAGTAACCTGCCTTCCAAAGTTTCGAGATGGTTTTAAAGAGTCCGCGAGCGCTCGGACCCCAAGGTCCCAGCGTCTTTACCCCAAGCGGCTGTAGTCTCCTGCTAAATTTGAGTATTTGCGCCTGTTTGAGGCTTTCCGCTGATGCAGCAGAAGTAAATTATAATATCTATTTGAACTTTCTACATCTATGATCTTTTATTTTATTCTACATGAATCTCTAACTATTTGTAAAAACCGCAGGAAAATCCGTTTATTATCTATACTACTATTATAAAGAGGAAAGATTTGTATTTTTGTGTGTATGTTTGTAATGAATAAACTCAAAAACTACTGTGCCGATTTCAAAAATGCTTTCACCATTGGAAACCTACATTCACCCTGAGTAATATAAGCTAATATAAAAAGTACTTACTTTTTATCCCGGTAATGTGTCCCCACGGGAACCAGGAACGAGTAAAGTAAATCACGCGGGTGGAGCTGCGGCGATGAGCTAGTATTTTATATAAGGAATTAAACCTCAGACCTTTGAATATTTTTTTGGTCTTTTAATTTTTTATTGGTCTGAGGAACTTAACGTGGCGTGGAACTATGTTTTATATCTTTACAGTGAAGAATAAACTCCGTAAAGTTCATCATATTGAGTAAGAGGTGATTAATGTTATTGCTCCATATTTACCGCGGTAAACGGAAAGCATCATTCGAAAGTAATTGTAATGATGTACTCTCTTGCACTCAAGTCTCTCGGTTACTACTACGAGTATCACTGGTCGTACCTATAACTTTTAATCTATTTAATATATTCAAAACAGCAAAGATTTTTTTTTTGTTTGTCGGTAGCGGTCTCCCGTAAGTCATAATTATGTTTAACTGATAGGTATATATAGTTCTACTATTACAAACCGTTACTAAAGCTTGTAAAACACTTCCAGACCTACCACACAAACCCAGATAAGTATCATTAAATATCTATATTCAGATTTTATCTTTTCCTGTTACTATATAGGTAGCCTAGACTAAAGTAGTAAGTACTTACTGTATTTAATTTCCGTTTAGACCTAGAATTAATGTAGTTTCAAACTTTAACCATGAGAAATTTCAATCGATTTCATCGTTGAGCGGGCAAAAATATTCATTCATAATATGTAATTACTTCTAAGGGGTAGGCAGATGTATAGAGACGCCCAATTTTGACCAGTAGCTGTGTTGGTACAGTGCACAGGTACAGGAGGAGCAGATCAAGTCGCGAGCAGAAGCCAGTGGATAAAAAAATAGCTGTTTTAATCATAACACAAATTTTCAATCCGATGCTAAAAAGAGGTCTAAATAAACGCTGACTACATATTTCTAGAGATACCTATATTATCTTGACGTAAATATGCGAGAATGTCCAAAAAAAAAATTAACACACGAATATTTAGTTCTAGAAATACTTATCTAGGTGTTCCTAATCTACGTTTATTATTATGACAATCAGTTAAACAGCTGAACAAATTACTTATTGCAAGCGAACATACTTATGCGGAAACGTCAGAAATCCCTATGTTCTCCCAAGTTATGCCCGTCGCCGTAAGAGAAGTTAGGGTATTTCTGTCTGGACGCCCGGCGCATTCAAAACGGATGATCGAACTAAAGTAAGAAAAATGGCGGGCGCCCGCCCGCAGCGAATTGGCTGCGCCTTCACTTTGAATCGGGCGTTAGGCCCTGAGGTTTGTATATTTTAGTGATAAATTTACTACCTTTATTTATCAACGAACGAGGCTCTGATAAACATTTTATAATTTTACGGCTAGCGGCAATATGCTCTCCCCGTATCACATGATACTTGGTAACATGTGATACGGGGAAGGGAACTCAGTGACAGGTGAAAAGTGAGTGCATTAAGCGCCTCTGTCTTTCTGTTCGAAGATGAAGACATAATATTTATGTGTATATTATTAGTTAGAATTTATTTGTAAAATTTAAATGTGGTACATGTAATACAGTCAATATAATAGGTACATACCAACTCCCGTATTTCCGACGGCTAGTGTTCTTCGTTCTCCAAACAGTCATCATATAGAACACTCAAGCATGTACACAACACAATTGTCACCTGTCGCTCGTGACAACACCAATGTCACTTGACATAATATCTAACACTGCACTTACACGTTATACGAGTATTAACGTTCGATACGTTTACCTGCAACAAACGATATACAAAGTTAGTTTTTATCACAAGCAGGACCTTTAGAGTGTGTCCTACTAATACATACGCGTCATTTGAGCACGACAGTCGCGCTTTGTTTTGACAAATACCGCCAAAGAATACCGCGCTAAACCTTTTATCCCGCGAATGCCGCGCCACTATCGCGCTCTGTTTGGACAAACCATTAGTTAAGATCTGTGAATAAGACTATATAGGTACATAGTGAACCAGAGACCGCGGAATTAAAAAAAAACATAGGTACAAACTAATCATGTTCATATCCCCGAGATAGTAAGTAGAGGTGAAACGCCTACATTTTGCCAGTAAATTTCTTAGTGCTGCTAAATAGACATTGCTACGGGAACTAAAACTGATTCAATATTTTTTTGTTAAATTACAACTCAAACATAAAATACACCCTAAAAAGCTTAACAAATATGTTATTATGTATGTGAAACAAACTAACATTTTTTGATAAAATGAATTAAATAATATGCAATCATGCGAGAAATATTGAAAAGAAGGATATGCGGTAAGTATTTATTTGATCACTAACTCAACTAATTCAACGTTAAGTCCTAGAAAAGACTTTATCCTTTCGCTGTAAAATTCGATCAAACCGTTCCCGCACCGACCGGGCATGCGTTCACCGGCAGATCACTGACCAAAAGGTGATATATTATGTTACAGAGCGAACTTCTCCGGTCATTGATGGTGGTCCTAGCTATTGAAAAGCGGTGACCTTAAACCTATAGGACTTGAAACAACTATTGCACCGGGTCCTTAATATCACCTAAAAGGTTCCAAGTCAAGCTTATTAAGATAGATTAGTTGTAGGGACTTATTAGGTACAATCACTAACTTTCCATAATGAAACTATATATAGGTAGGTACTATAATATTTCACGACTAGCTGTTGCCCGCAGCTCCGCCTGCGTGTTACTTTAGATCTACATAAATTTTTTATTTATGAAGAGATTGAAAACCAAACTGCAAATTCAAATCGGTTAAGCCGTTTCTGAGGTTAGCGTGTTCAAACATTCAGACAAACAGAAAAAAGTTCTAAAAACCATTGTTTTGGGTTTTATTGCGTTCATAAAGCCCCCCTACAACAGTTTCTCTATTATATCTTCTATTATATTCTCTAATTATTTACAACGATATGTAAATTTAGTTATTTAGGTACTATGTATATAAACTACTTAAATAAAAAGAACACGCCAAAAGAATTATCGGAAATAAAATACTACAATATCATGTAGTACTTAGAATAGTACCTAAATTTTTAGAGAAATTGCAAAACAAAATACACTCGTAATAATGAGAGTTCGCACACAACAGTACCGTAAGGAGCCGACCACGCGTCTGAGCCGCGCGGTATGGCACCTCGTAGACCTAACAGGCGACGGCCGGTAGTCAACTCACGCATGCGCAGTGCGCACTCCAACGTCGTTGCCCGCCTTCAAAATAGTGTACTTTTTGACTAAATCTATAATAGTTCTTAAGATATTCGTTGAAATCAAATGATGTAAAGGACTAATTTGTTCTTAATTAAATTCTTATGACGTATAGCGTATTTGTTTGGATAAGGATTAATATCGTAAGCATAAAAATAGCTTCGCAAACCATGAATTGTTTTGAATCAATTTTGATTGCTATAAATTACGTTATAGTGCGTTAACCCTAAGAGGTAGATATATGCCATTGCGGACATTTTTATAGAACTTTTTAAGGCAAATAAATTCGTAGTACACAATTTTAACGTTACTTCAACCATTTAAGCAGCGTACGCCACGGAAGCTCCCAAAAGAAATAATTTTCCCCCGTTTTTGAAACATATATCATTGCTGCTCCGCTCCTACTCGTCGTAGCGTAATGTTATATAGCCTATAGCCATCCTGGATAAATGTATTACATAATTTAAAAAGATTTTTTCTAATCGGACCAGTACTTTCTGAGATTAGCGCGTTCAAACAAACAAACAAACAAACTCTTCAGCTTTATAATATTAGTATAGATTAGCAGGTTTGACTAGAATCGAATACCTGATGATCACAATTCGATTATCGATACGACTTTCTAATTCCTAGGAAATCAATATAAGGTAAACAAAGATATTGGAACTGATTATCTATTGACCGAGTTCGTGAATCGTGAGTTGAAGATACCTTTTTATAAAAATGTAAGGTGTGATGACACGAGGTTATATTTCTAAAATCGATTTCTAGAATAATCATTGTCTATAGTGTTGATCAATCGTTTTTAGTAGACACTAATGTTGATTTCAATGACATATTTATGTTATTTGTTAGACTCGATACGAATATTGAAGATGAATTTTTAAGGAGAAATCTTGAGGCCGGTTATTGGAACGTGTTTTCCTCACGACCACAATGCACTCACGATATAGGAGGTACTTACCCGTGTACAACGCTCGAAGAATACGTTTTGTAAGAAACTTTGATCAAGTTTACGTTTACCCATGTCTCGTAAAAACCGCCTTTGTATTATAGGTAAATAAATTCATGATAAAGGTACAAAAATGTTAAGGAATCTGGGACAACTCATAGTATATTTTTTGAACGACTGATTTTGCATTATATTACATAGTAACTAAATTAAATATTATTAATTAAAGAGTTAACATTCAAAACGTAACTAGAGCAAAACTACGTATCACAGTTAGCAGCTGATTCACTTTTTCCAAAAAAAGAAACAGGTCAGTGGTGCCAAAGTGAATATTTATATTCTACACACTGTCTGCCAGACATTATACGTTAATAGAAAAACTAGGGCAGTAATGTGATGCAAAGTTAAGTGAATTACAATTTCCGTAGAAACTTTGCCAATGAATATTGATATACAACAGCGGTCGTACTTGTTCACAGCTCAACGACAGTTAAGATGGTTATCTACAATTGGTTGTAAATGTGTCTACACATCTTGACATTAAAATGAAGCATTTGTCATTTCAGACGAAGACTCTGCTGACTCAGCGTGACGAGTGGCCGCGCATCGCATTATCGCGTGCCTCTTCTCCGGAGGAGGCGAAAGCAGACTAGGGCACTTTTCCTGTCATGCGTTTAGTCACCAGCGTGTGGATTTCACCCGCAATGCGTGTCCATGTCAAAGTCAAATAAGTTCATTACTATCCCCGTTACAATAGCAACCCGGCGACCCGGTGGCCCGCGCGACATGAAACGCACTTCATTATAGTATGTTTGACATTAACATTGACACGCATTTTCGAGATCTGCACGCCGCTGGTGGAAAAACGTTTAACAGGAAAAACGCTGTGAGGCTGTCAATATGAGTTCGATATTTTCAACTTGCTGACAGATCTCGATTCAAATTCAAAAACTACGAGTATGTTTATATTTTTCATGTTAAATTGCTTGTGGATTTCACAAAAAATTATCGGCTCTATGAAATTTGGTCTGTGAAACTTATCATTCTGGGTTGGTAGGCTGCTTTTATCTAGATAAATAGTTGGAATTGAAACCGAGTAAATTATTCCCACTAGCGTCGTGAGCAAACCAATTGTTTCCAAAAGAATCAATTTACGAGCGTTGGCACTAAATAGTTAGTACTAGATACTTGAGAAAATCTCCACGTTAAACATGTTAAACTTGTTGTAAATAAACAACAATGGTCCATTCAGGTATGTTTTAAGGCAGGTAGCGTAGATAACGGCTTGTGAACAGACATTTTACTGTCTAAGTGGCCTTGTGTATATGGCATACCTACACGTTGGAATGCACTTGGAGAAATTGCCACCAAAACTGCAGTAACAGGTGTAAGTGTAAAATAGTAGTTAAAATTTAATTTTATTATATATTTTATTCAGAAATCTTATAAACGTCATATTAATGGTATTTGTAGTCACTTCTCCTGAACGATTCGATCGATTCTTAACCGACTTCAAAAAAGCAGGAGGTTCGAATGTAGGCTTTTTTATGTTTGTTAGGTGCCTACTTCATTACTTGCGACTGTTTGAAACGATTTAGAAAGTTTTTTTTTAATTGAAAGCGAGTGCTTACCTAATTTGGTCCCATTCCGTTATTAATTTGAAGTTAGATTTTTGTAGTTTACAAATCGGTTTTTTTTATTATGAGAAGAATCGTAAAATACGTTTCACCCACGTACCCTCTCCTCTTATTTTTTGATAATTAAAATATTTTTATTTTTAAATATATCGTAGCGGTATGTTGAACTTAGTTAGTTTTGTCCTTTAGAGAGACTTAATTAAATGGAATTTCTCCTCGCATAACCTTGGTAGACCAATAGTTGTCCATCACTCTGACCGGTCTTGGCTCTTGTTTGCCGATGAAATGCCGATATCGTTTAAACTGTTTGGGAAGTTTTGCTCTTGTCTTTACTGAGTTTGAACGAAAACGCAGTTGATATAAATGCTGTCCCCACACAGCGAAAAGGGAAAAAACTATCATTTTGGGAATTTCAGGGTCGAACAATTAATATTTGAATTAAGGTTTTTTTATGCAAATTTCGATGAATACCTAATTAATACCATTTAGAAATAATTTTAAGATACACATCTACAAGGTGGGCCAATAAATTTTCGGTCGTGATATAAATAAAACATTTTTTTTGCAGAATCAAAAGGCATCTACTTATTCAAATTTAAATCGTTCCAAAAAAATGTTTAGGGGCACAGTTACTAATTAGATGTGAAGAGTAACGGAATTTTCTAGAAAAGGACGATTGATAGTCTTATTAGACAGTAGTAGGTTAAGTGATTGATCACTTGAGGTGCGAAAGGGAAAGCGTGATAGGGCTTTTTTGCACTCACTGGCACGTTACGAAACGGTATCACCGGTAGCAAAAATATAATATATTTAAATTCCATTCATCAGATTTCCAGATGACTGGAAATTCCCTGTGTGAGACGCTCGGCAATGGATGTGTAAGCGGCCGCGGCATTGGGCCACTGAAATTCATAAAAAAAGGTACTCATTCCCTATTACTTGGGACTAGGAGAGTTACTGGTAGTTATAATCATCATGCTATCAAGCCCCTTTCATCCAAAGAGTAAATAGAGGCATGTTCTACGCCAATATTTCGTCAAATATCTATGCCGCTTACCGGGGACTATTATGTTGCTACTGCCTCATCCGTTTGTCGGCAGGTGCACCACTTTCAGCAGAGGTTGGCAAAATGTGGGCATATAATAACTATGTACCTATCCCTCCACTTACCCTTTCGGGGAAATAGGCGTTATTATAATGTATGTACTCGTATGTAACAATTTTTATTTATGAGAGAAAGGTGATAGAAGCCTTAGAATCCGAGATTATTAAGTTAAATTAATGCGCGTAACACTTAGGAGGTTAACTATCCTGAGTACCAGAGCTATTTGTCAGTAGATAACAAGCTCGCACAGTACGCCGATTTACCGTCATAAGTCTTACAGTATGTCTAATAGCGTCTTGTGACCGTTGAAAGTAGCTAATGGACGTTTGAATGAGTCATTTAAAAACTATTTATACTGCGTTCCATTTACAAAGTCCCTTTTGCCAATATTTCTTTGAATTTAAACGTATAAAGTTATGTTCTTACAAGTTTAAATGATATTTTATAAATGCAACATGATCTAAAACCTATTTCAAGGTACTTCGTTCCATTTACAAAGTCTCGTTTGGTTATTATTTTGTGTATTTATACATAGTATCGTATAAAGTTACGTGCTTATAAGTTAATGCTATTTTAAAAATGGAACAGACTCGATTCTACTTAAAAAGCCGTATTCGGTATATATGTCGGATCGGTACTACGGTCACAGTTATAAGAATACTATACTCCAAAATCCAACTACCTATAGCTTGGTATAGTTCAGGTAGTGAAAGGTGAGGCTAGCGACAGCTCTCGAGGCCGTAAGGTAAGAAAAAGCACATGAACTTTGACAACTACTCTTGCTGACTATTTTGCGAAACTCTGGTGCAGTTACTTTTTTCATAAATATGAGTTACGCCTGTATTAGGAGGGGGGATTACCTTTTTATTGTGGTGACCGGGGTTTTAACTTTAGTCAAAAGGAGCCAAGATCTTCTACCAAAATTCCTCAGTAAATTAAACTTTAGCGACAATACCTTTGTAAATCTATATAGGCAAGCGGCTATCCCCCTGAAAAACTAAAATGACTGACCAATCACTAAAAATGTGATTGCACCTATACAAGTTTGTACTTTTTGTAAACCTTGGACCAAAAGGAGTCAATTGGTAAGAAAACAAAATTTGTGCGGGTGGGCTATTAATTGTTAGAAACAAATTGATTTGTTAACTGATAAAAAGTTGTTTTTTATATTGGAAAACGATTTCTAAGGGTAAAACAGGCAAAATAAGATACGTTGATCTTGTGATTTTTTTTTTCGAAAAAAATGCGTTTTAAAGAAGTTACAACCATTTTAAAGCGCAAAAATGGTCAAATTCAAATTTTGTTTATCTCAGCGAGTCTTGATCGAATTCAAAAAACTACGTGTATAAGCTACGTGTGTAAATAGATTTTACGACGTGAAAAATGTATATTTTCTCTTTTTGAAAAATAGTCAGTTGAAGCTTAAGATCTGAGAAGTATTCTGTCGCAGGATTTTTTTGAATTCGATCAAAACTCGCCAAGATAAAAAAAAATCAATTTGACCATTTTTGCGCTTTAAAATAATGGTTGTAACTTATTTAAAACGCATTTTTTCGAAAAAAAACCACAAGAGTAAAAGTGTCTTATTTTGCCCGTTTTACTCTTAGAAATCATTTTCCAATATAAAAACCAATTTTTTATCAGTTAACAAATTAATTTGTTCATAACAATAAATTAATAGCCCACCTTCACAAATTTTGTTTTCTTACCAATTGACTCCTCTTGGTTCAAGGTTTACAAAAAGTACAAACTTGTATAGGCGCAATAACATTTTTGCCGCTTGCCTAATATATTGTTATAAATAAATAATAATAACAGAATTTATTATTACTTCTTTATGACAACAACGACCAAAGTTGGACCCCAAAACGGTATTTACCTATAGAGGTACACATTTATAGGTAAAAACAAAACTCAAAACCTCTTTCCTTACAGAACCATGATTCTCTCAAACCTCTAATTAGACAAACTCAACTATGATAGTTATAATATCAATTAGAGCTATTCAAAGTAATACGAACACATTTTCCGCGCACTGACTATTTTAAGAACATTATGCTCACACTGGAACATATTTATTATATTAACAGAGATTATTTAGTAGTAGGAATACAGTATTAAACGGTATATTATGCCCCAGACCTCAATACTTAAGCGTGAAATATATTCATATGCTACCTACTGACCAGCAATACCACTACTTCTATTTTAGACTTTACTACCTGAGGAACAAATACTAGTTTTATATGATTTTCAACATTTATAATGTAGTGTTATTCGTTTTTCTTGAGACATTCTTGATGGTGACTTATGGTATGTGTTACGAATCTTACCGTCAACATAGCAGATTTTAGGCGCCATGTTTAGGTAAAATATTAATTGCAAAAATAAAACCTCTAAGTCAGTATTTGATACAGTCAGTTACCATACAGGTGGAAAGCTTTCCATTGGATGGGGCCAAGGACACGTTAGTTTGTAACCACTGAAATCAGTAAAATAATAATATGACTCCGACACTCAACAGTTGCCTATTAAAGGTCACCGGTAAATCGCTTTACTTTCATTGCTAAAGCGCTCGCCGTCTAACAGCACTTTTCGTATCATGCATTTTTCCCCTACCAGTGGATCTGTCCCGCAATGCGTGTAAATGTTAAAATTTGACTGCTGTCGTATTTATTCTTTCATACCTAATAATAACGAACAAAAATTAATGAAATTGGTCCAGCAGTTCACACGTTATGTGGCCAAGGGAAATAGGGATTCATTTATGTATCTATAGGTAGGTACATATAAGTACGTAGATCAAACGTTTGTAATAGACATGCGTGGATGTACTTCTAGGTCACGTTTGTTTAAGTAAATTACTTAAATGAAACCACAAACCTATTATCTATGTCAAAACCAGGTGGCAATTTTCTATTTTCACCGTTGGCAACCCCGGTTAGACATTGTTTTAAATGATGTGGTTGGTAACTGATTGGTATTTAGGTTAGGCAGGAAAATTTCTTCTAACATTAAACTTGTTATTATTATCATACTTAAGGATAGAATACAGAATCCGTTTGCCGTTTTAACTAGGAGCACAACTGTATATGAATGAGTCGTATAATTTTGTCCACTCTACATTCATTTCTGTAAAGACATTGACTAAAGAGATTTCAGATAGGTACATGAATTAACATGTTCAGAACAGAGTCTAATTGGAAGGAAGGGAAGATTTCTTAACAGTACTCGTAAGTCATTTTAACTACTAACTTAAGAAAGTATAGTGATCAACATCGATCATTATTTGATCATTAGTGATCAAATAATTACTTATCTTATCGTATATTAAAAAAAATCGTCAGAGCAGTTTTAACAATTCTGCAATTCTAGAGATTTGTATTTGATTATGTACGATATTTTGTTTATAAATATTCAAGGTATAACTGGAACGATAGTCAAACTATAAGTCCGGCAAATTCGTGCGCGACCGTCCCACGGGGTGACAGACGGTGGCGGGGACGAGGTAGCGCGTCATTCTACACACGAAGAGAATTTTGCCAGGATAAATCTTGCGATAAGTTGTACTTACTTGTGACGTAATATAGGAGTAAATAAAAAGATATAACTACTTTTATTGTTTACATTTTTTTATTATGCTTGAGGACAAATTATTAGGAAAACTAAAGTTATGATATATTGTTTTATTATAAATCAATTTCCATATCACTTTCATATTCACTCTCTGTTTGATCTTTTTCATAACTTTCGTCGTCATCATCATCGTCGTTTTCACCCAGTTGAATTATGAATCTAAAAAGACAAAAATGTACTATAGAAATAATAAACAACTTCACGTACAACGACATGATTCCGAGGTTATAGCTTGAGCACTCTGCCAAGTTAAAGCAATAATAATCGATTATGTTAATAAACAATAACGTACCTGTCCATTTCATCGTCAAATACTCGATCTGAATTATAATATTCGTCCTTGTTTTTTATGACATGATTATCACAATCGCGCCACTGTTCAACCGAATAATTAGAAAAAAGCAATTCTAAATCTTTTAACTTTTTGTCTAAGTTCGAATCAAGGGAAGTCCTTGCGAGCTCGCCTTTTACGTACCCCCACGCGAGTTCAATTGGATTTAAGTCCGGATGGTAAGCGAAGTACGATACGAAGTAACGATATGTCCATTTTCCTTTAATATTTTTTTCAATTTTGTACTGTTTCTCCGTGTTTTGCTAATTAATTATTTTCACATTTATCACATTTACGCATAGCGCTATCATACTGAACATCTCGCCGTTCTAACCATTGCTGCATTTCGCTTTTCAGGGTACTCATTGTAGGTTTTTTATCGATCTGAGTGCTATGGTAAGCGGCGTTGTCCATTACAATAACAGAATTCGGAGGAATGTTTGGTAACAGTTTTTCATCGATCCACTTTCGAAAATTTGTGGCATTCATGTCTCCATGATAATCACCGGTCTTGGAATGCGATTTGAACATCAATAAAGCATTAGGTACAAAGCCATTGCGACTGTCAGCGTGTACAATTACAATACGAGGTCCTTTACCGATGTTTTGCATAGCCCCGCGTTCTGTATTAGACTGCCAGCATTTTTGTGTCACGTGATGTTTATTCACGTAGGTTTCATCTAGGAAAATTATTAACTTACCCCCTCGGCAGTATTTTCGCCTTACAAAAAATTGGTACATTTTATGTACAACTTCCTTAACTTGTCTTGAGATAGCCTTACTCATCCTGAGATCTTAATCTCGTGTGCGTCGAACTCAAAGTAGTACGGAATATCAAGCACGTGTTGCCGCTTCGACTGCGCGGCCGAGACTGCCGTATTTGACGCGCAGATGCACGCGTTTCCCTTCCCCGCTGCACTACCCGCTACCCGCTGACATCTTTAGTACCTCGTCCCCGCCACCGTCTGTCACCCCGCAGGATGGTCGCGCACGAGCTTGCCGGACAGTAACCAAATATTAAGAAAGAAATTATAAATAGATCACAAAAACTGATGCCATCGGCGGGATTCAAACCAACGGCCTTTCCCTAACAGGGGGACTGCTCTGCCAACTGAGCTACGATGACCACTACCGACAACATCGGGGTTCGAATCCCGCCGATGACATCAGTTTTTGTGATCTATTTATAATTTGTTTCTTAATATTTTAAGAATAGTTTAAGCAAACTCATTGCTTTGAAATACAAAAATAAATAGTAACCAAATATTTGTTAAACTTTCGTGAACTGTAACATATGTTATCAACTGCATATAAAGTAAAGTAAAAGAATATAGAAAGAGAAATTAGCGTAATTCACCATGCTAGAAAACTTGAAATTGCCAAGAAGTTTTTTTAGGTACAATAGACAGTCACATACAAATCTTAAGTAGTTTACAGACTAATCCAGATTTCTTGTAGCTGGAGCTTATAATTTAATTACGTTAATATGTTTGTAGGTAAACAGTTTTATTTTTTATTGTATTAGGTTTTGCTTGGTGGATTTAACTGGGGATTTATGAAGATAAAGGCATGCGACTTAACACCTAAAAAGCCATACTGCTCATATTTATTTTTAACTTAGTTATGAAAAACATAAATGGCTTTTATTTGTATTTGTCACAGAAATATATGCCGTTACGAAACAATCGATATGTAAAGTGTGAAGTGGTCTTTATGAGGCATTGAACCTCATATGAGTGACACTTAACGCGTGAACTGGGTTATCTGTGTGAATATCGCTAAATTGCATGATATACGTTTTAAGTACCTATTGTAGGAGACTTCCTAATGGAATAGAAACTAATAAATTATATGCAGCGCCGAGGTGTTAGAGACCCACCTCACATGCAAGTGACGTAGGTACCTGTATCTAAACAGTCGACCAACATTCAAAATAACTGCATCGATGCTGCAGTGGTATGAGTACGGCGACTGCCTTCCCCGAGATCCCAGGTCCGATTCCGGGTCGATTTTTCGTCGATTTGATTTGTTTCGGAATTTGGGTGTCTTCTATGTATAATATGTATATTTAGAGTCCATTTAGAGTCCGTCTAGAGCCCATAGCACAAGCTTATTTTGAGCTTGGGATGAAGTTGTGCGAGAATGTCTAACAAAAATTATTTATAAAATATTTATTTGTAATTCGCCAAAAGCAATTCATAATAATCTCGCCCTATGTTACCGGCGGAAAGTAAGTACCTATATAAATATTGTGCCTCTATCTACCTCCTTAGATAAACGTATGTAATATCTAATTATGTGCATATTAATAGACAGTAACTTTTAATGAAGTCTATAACTCTAATAGTACACATAAGATCTACACAATTATATCTAATTCTTATATCACGAAACTCTTTCATACGTACAAATTATGATAATAAAATTCTATTAAGAACAATATCAATAAACTTGCCGTATCTGAGTCGTGAGATACGGCACGGTATCAATTTATTTTGTTAGATGTACAACGACGATTAATTTACCATTAAGTCCATTAGTTAGTTATACTGAGACAGTAATATAGATACATATGTTTTATTAAGTGAATAGAGCAGCCTTAGGTGAATGTAGCATAATAAAGGTGAGTTATATTTAATCTATACGTTTCATTGGGATATCGTTTTCATTTAATTGCATTGAATTTTAGAGCACTTTATATAAGTAAATTTTAATCAATTTAGATACGCTTTTTTGTGGTATTGTAATTCTAAACGGGGGGTCACAAAGTCAAAAAAAAATATAATAAAAAACCGGCCTAGTGCGTGACGGGCCACGCTTAACATAGGGTTCCGTAGTTACCCATTGTAGGCTCTATAACTCCTAAACTGACAAACTTATCTAGTCGTTATAGTTTTCCTTCAAAGTTTATCATGTGGACTACGACCATTAATTTTTCAGATTCTTCGAGCCAGCCCTTAAGATTTCAAAGGAGGAGGACGCACTCAGTTTTAACAAAAAAAATGCGCTTTAAAGTTGAATATCTGAACACCTAAATCAAAAATTGTCTTAGCAACCTCCCAATGTTTTTAAAAGACCTATCTAATGATACCCCACACGATGGAATGGACGCAAAAAAAAATCATCCCCAATTTACTTGTAGGGGAGGTACACCAAAAAAAAAATCATAGCTTTATTTAAGCACTTTCTTGGAATAGTAAATACACATATTCGTGCAAACATTTTATCTTTCTAGCATTAACCGTTTGGGAGGATAGCCGAGGAAGGACGGACATGACGAAACTATAAGGGTTCCGAGACTTTTACTACGGAACCTAACCATAAATTATAGACTGTCCGGAGGTAACAGGAAGCCTTGAGCCGCTAGCCCAGAGCCGGGCCGCGTTCTACCGTATTTACCACGGTGAGTGTTCTGAAGAGCTCTTCAACCTGATCCCACCCTCTCCCTTCCGATCCCGAACAACGCGTGCCGGGCAGAGATGTCACTCTCATACCGTGGAAACTGTCTTCGCGAGAACCGAGCGTTTTAAACGTTCGTTTCTCTGCCGAACGATGGTGGCTTGGAACGCCCTGCCTGCGCACGTGTTTCCTCCAACATATAACCCTGGGTTCTTTAAGCGAAGCGTGAAGAGGCACATTACTGGGTCGTCAAGTTGAGGGCCACTCCCTATAGTATTCCTGTGTACTGTGAGAGTCACCCTCAATTGCCAGACGTCGCCTCAGCTTACCATCAGGCGGGTGGCGTTAATTTGTCGACCTAAATATAAAAATAAAAAAAAAACCCTAAGAATGTAGAAAACACAAAATATAGAATAGGCCAAATTCCTAATCCATCTTAGTTTAAGATGGACTAGTTATACCGGCGAACTTTGTATCGCATCAAAAAAAAAAATGAATATTTCATGCAAATATATGTAAATTGAAAAACGCGACCGACGGACAGACAGACAAATTGTCGTATTAAATATATAGATTAGGATTTTGCTCACACGAACCGTACGAATGTTGAGACTTGAGTATATAAAAGTATATTATAATTCGTTAGTGTTCTAAACTGTTCACGTACCTATTTATTTTACGTGTTGCTTTCCGAGCGCGTCTTTCTCTGCGAGAACCTCAGATTGCCTCTTTACTACTAGTAGTATGTATAACACAACATTATACATGTGTACCGCTGAGTGGGTGTAGTATGCACTACACCCACTCAGCGGTACATCATCGTAGTCACTTATAACAATTACAATTTCGTTCACAAAACTTCTCAATATACTTTAATAACTATACATAAATATCAAAATTGGATAGTAAAACTATAGTAGAGTTAGTTACAAGAGCTTTAAGGCACACTCTTTTGTAATAACCAGACCTATTATGACATCTGTTTTTGTTTTAAGTAGAAACAGAAGTGTCTGTGTAACGGAGTACGAGTAGTCTGCCTACTTCTTTAGTTTCGCAAACAGGCGCGATTCGCTAACTTTAGGAGAATTTTGCCTACTTCTATGGTTAGCAAACAAGCGCGGTTCGCCAACTTAAATTCGCCCACTAATGCATTTTACCAATGGTAGATATTTGTGAACAGCGCAATATGATGACTGTCATGATGTACAATTACAAGCAAAATTAGAAACTATTTATGTAGGTCATAGAGGAAAAGTGAAATGTGTCATGTCCTATTTGTCATTAGGTTTTGTCAATTTCATTGTAATTTTTGAGACAATATGGAGTCTGCTGGGTCAAGTAATTCGCCTCCAGATATTACATCGATTATTTATTTATTATATCGATTTACTTGGACATGAATATTAAAGCCTCAGGCTAGTATATATTATAGTGGTAGTAACATGTATGACATTGAGCCTGTCTATTTAAGAAGTAATGCTTTGTAATAGATAAGCTGATATATTATTATACTGCAGTAAAAAAAAATTGATACGCCGTTTACAATTACCGACTTCCTTTTCAAACTATTATTAGACAATGGACCTGGTTAATTAGTGTATTTACACGCATATCTATTATATTATTAGAGATGATCTTATGCCGTAAAAGAGTAACCTATTATATGTGATTATAGACTTTTTAAAGTGGAATTGGGCAAACAATACTACTAGTATATAAAAAGGCAGTTAAGGTATCTTACTGATTATACTGTAGCCCTTCTGTTTTACGGTCAGATTTTATGATTTGATCGATATTTACCATGTATTTTTTTAAGTTTAAAATGGGAAAAATAAACAACAATCTACACTAAAACCGCTTGTACACACCGTCCAGTGTGAGTGTTGTGTGTAGTGGTCGAATTCGAGTTAACAGTGAGGATTATAGGTTGTGGTGGCACGCGTCACAAACGTGTGAGCAAGAGGGTAGAAATATACGGTTCACTCTAAAACCTATGATGTACGACAGTTCCTTTTTAAATTATATTATCCATAATAGTGTAAATGAAAATATGAATATTTTAGGACTCCAACTGATTAATTCGATACTGACAACTAACTGAAACACTAGTAAGTCCTAATGGTACATGCAATCATACGCACGCACATTCAATAATTTTGATTAATTTGTTAATTGAAGAACGCCTCAGGCAATATCGTGCCCCTGGTACATAAGGCTGTGATCTTTAAACAGCGATAGCGATAAGCAGGCCTAAAACGCTTTGAATATGCCTTTACAATTCTTGTTTACAAGCGCAAATACGCATAAAAATGAGATGAAGATAAATATTAAAGAAGATTATTCTCTTATTTATTTACAGTACATTAATTAATTATATAAATAAAACAAATCATTGAAATTTTCATTGAAATTCGCAAAGGCACAAACAGTAATGATTTTTGTTCTAGCAGACCAAAAGTTATAGAGGATGTAGATGATATTGAAGAAAAAAGAGAAGTATATACCGGATATTGTACAGAGCCACTGGCTCTGGATCTAACTGGTACTTAGGTATATTTCTTTGTCAAAATAATTAAGTATAAACTGAAGTGTCTTTAGTCAGAAAGCCTAGACACTACTCCTTTCCGTCATGCTAAAGGTTGTTCTAAGTTTAAGGCCCGGAACTACGTTATGCGGGCGCACGCGCGGGTCCATACAAAAGTGCCCCGGCGCGGGCCCGATATGAAATACACGGGTCCTTCACATAGGTGCAATGCGACGTGGGAATTAGCAACACACTGGTCCTACGTCTTACGACGTGTGCCCTTTACGTTATCTACGTGCTATGACACTTTAAACGTGTGTGACAGCGTTGTACGCGTGGGATAGCATGGGAACACGCGAATCTGGTGCAAGAAATTGTATAGGCCAGATCCAGTTCAGATTTTATAATGCATTTTATACGCCACATGTGAAGGACGAGTTTGCCCGTACCTTAAAAGTCTACTGTTTACTAGCCCGCTCCGCTTATCATTCCGCTTTTTGCACCATGCCGTTACCCGATACTGATTGACACTAACATATTGATGAAATAATAAAGCTAGTTACCGTTGAATATTTGTTGGTCGGATAACAATGAGAGTGGTCCACCATTACAACAATTAAGATGTAACAGATATAAATGGTTCACTGTGGCATTTAATGAACGGTGTGGGAATATATTTTTATATTATATCGAGGTATTGTTATATGACGTGATTTATCCCCTCTGGGTGCTAAGGAGCCCTATCAAAAAACTCTGATGAAATGTGAGCATAATAAACGTTTATCTTCCGACTTCCAAAAAAGGAGGATATTCTCAATTCGAATGTTTTTTTTTATGTTTGTAATAACTTTAAACTGGGCGAACCAATTCTGTTTTTTTTTATTGAAAGCTTTTACGTCCCAAGTGGTCGACAATTATTTGGTCCCATTTCGGTAATTTGAAGTCGGTTGTTAAATTGCACGTTATTTACAATAAGAATTACAATATAGGTACATAATGATATACTAAAAATGGGTGCGCATTGTCTTACATAACTTTTCAACGCCTATCATCGGAGGTCTGAAAATGTTTCTCATACCATTTAAAATTATAATGATCGTTATTCATAAAAAAAAAAAAAACTAAATATAAAAACATAATCATTTAAATTCATGACAAGAATGGATAGGGTAAGGAACGAGTATATTAGAGGAAGTTTGAAAGTTGCACCAGTGAATGAAAAATTGAGAAGCGAGCGGCTGTCATGGTATGGACATGTTATGAGAAGAGAGGAAAGCAATGTCGTTAGAAAGGTGCAAAGTATGACTGTAGAGGTTTTAAGAAGTAGAGGTAGGCCAAAGAAAAGATGGATGGAATGTGTGAAAGAGGATATGACAAGGAGAGGAGTGAATGAAGAGATGACTTCTGACAGAGGTGTGTGGAGGAGAAAGACTTGTTGCGCCGACCCCAAATAATTGGGATAAGGGCAGGTAGATGATGAATCATTTAAATTCATAATATCACAAATTATACATGTAGTTTTTACTAATATTTGTTATAATATATTTGTTTATACTAATGATCGAAACTCATAATGTGTTTTATTCTAATATTTGTTTTTATAAATTTCTAAATCATAAGTTTTTTCATCCATATTATAATGTCTATATTCCATTGAAAATCAAATTGCTACCAGAAACGAGATGCTACCAGACAAGTAGGTTAGGTTAGGTTAGAACAGTGACTACAACCACGCGCGAGCTGATCGAGCGAAGCGAGCGTGCAACGGCAGCGGCCGGCGAAGCGCCAGATAATTATTGCTACCAGAAACGAGATGCTACCAGACATGTAGGTTAGGTTGGAACTGTGACCACAACAACGCGCGAGCCGAGCGAGTGAAGCGAGCGTGCCGCGGCAGCGGCCGGCGAAGCGCCAGATAATTATCTGTTATAAAGTAAGCTATTCTGAACAACGACGTTATGAGTTGAAGTATGTTCGTAGTAACAACATTATTAATTAAAGCAATATGATGATAGAATGTTATGAAGAAAAAAGATCTGAAAATTGGTAGTAATAGTATTAATAAAAAAATTATAATCACTAACTGTTATGAGTTCCGATGATAGTATTAAAAATGTATGAATAAAAAAGTATGAAAAATAAAATTATGAAGAGTGATGATTATGAACACAAATCGGTAGAAAGAAAAAGTATGGAATTAAACATTTCATGTGAGCCAATATGGACCCACTAAAAATATTTACATTACAAAATATCGTTTAAAAAATCCTCCGCGTCATTGCCGACTGGGAAGGTTCCCAGAATGCTGGCTGTGTTGCCACGTTGAATGGCGATATTTATTCTTTGGGCCGGAAAATAGCCAGCTTTCTTGTCCTGGGAAGCATCGATTAAGCGTGTCTCTATTAAGGCGACGAGCACTCGGACCCCATGACCCCAGTGTCTCAACCCCAAACGGCTCAAATACGTAATCACAAGCTAGGTTAGCATATTTACGCCGCTTGAGGCCTTCAGCCAATGCAGCAGCAGCGCCGGCACAATCGGATGTGCTTGGAAGGTACGAAGGTGCTAAGGTGTCAACGCATGTAGCGTCCCACACCAAAGGCCCTCCAATCTTCCACGGTAGCAACGACATACCGTGCAGTCTCTTTCCATCGGTTCGTGCTAACCCATTTGGTTCACGTACGGACGGAAGACCTGCGGTGGAAAGAGCCCTACTAATTATGTCGTTTAGAATAGCGTGCCGAGGTATACGACCTGCGCTTCTGCCACAAGAAAAGCCATGGTGCAATGATGCGGAGATACACAAGGTGTACCCAGCTGAAGGCAAGTGGCAATGCGGAAGGTTGTGTCGTCCAACATTGTACCTATGTTGGGCGATGGAAGCGCCTGAAGCCATAACCCTGACTCCCATTCTCCAACAGCTAGTAGGCGTGCCCGCTCTGAAATATTGACAAAAGTGTCAATTAGTGTATTAATTCTCAATTTACAGAGTGGCGAATCCCACAGTCGCTGTGAGCCTAGGCGTGATGGTAGGTCAGTGTTGGGGCAAGACATCCTCCAAGCATTTATGGCATAGGTCTTGCATCGCACCTCGGAATAAATCTGTGTATTTAACAAAATTTTCCTGACTAATTCTTCGGTGCTATGGACATCTGTGACTCTACGAATACCTAGCCCGCCCAAGCGAACTGGAAGAGACGCTTGGACCCAGGCTCGGTCATTAATATTTACATTAAAAATTTAACATAAAGAATTTTGTATTAAGTTGTCGAGTCTGACCAAAATTTCTTCATTTTTCCAAAATTGTCCTGAACGGAGGGCATGTGGAGATTTGGGTACGAAAAGACAAAAAGATGAATAGTGAAAGCTGAATGAATACTGATATTACAAGTCGGTTGTTGTGTATGAATTTTTGACGTGTATTTTGTCTATCATTTCGGGCATAAAGACGTGAGTTATTACCTACACACATAATTTAAATTAAATTGCTTGTTTGCATTTATTTATTCAATGCATATGAAAGTGTATATTATAGTACATACTTACATAAAAAAAAATTCTTTGTCTGTTTGTTCCGGCTAATCTCTGAAATGGCTGGACCGATTTTAACCAGGAGTGTTTGTACGTAGGTCTCAATCAACCGTGTCTAGTACAAGAGGTTCCATTGTTATTTCACTTTCACAGTTATAGAGTAAACTTATGCAGATACATTATTCATGTGACCCCAAAATATAGGCGGTTTTCTCTCTTTTTCGTGGTGTAACATGATAATACCAGCTTTTGGTCAATACACACACACATATTACACACATAGTTACTAATAAAAAAAAACTATCTACTCAGTATGCCAAAAAACACTCAAATATGATGAAACCATACGCTAATAAGTAAACAAAAGACGGATTTTGTAAAACGAATGAAGTGTACTTAAAACAAAATTAATTTGAATTTAATAAAGTTAATACTATCAGGCGTTACATTTCGGAAGTCCATAGTTAAATCGGTCGCCGTGCGTCGAGCCATCGACATCTCCTGATGATGCCCCTGGTTGGGGCGAAACACATGTCGAGGTTTTTTATTATTTTTTGCACGATAACACAACTCTCATATTTATTCTATTTTCAAAATTATTTCTCTATTCTTTCGGCTTAAGTGGGATTGGAGGGCGGACTTGTCTTCATACAACTTCTTAAACTAAGAAAATAATTAGATATCTAGGTATAGACTGTATAACGCGCGTAAGATTAAAATTCTAAGAAAACGCAGCCAGCTTTTGTTCAGAGAGAGTAATCTCAGAGGCCGTAAACATAAAGAGCTCTCTATCTGATAATGAGAGCGATGTTGCATTAATGTCCGAGGAAAATCGGAACAATTGTTTATAAGCCCGCTCTGCCGTTATATTTTTAATTTCAAATGTCTTGCTCCGCTCGACGGATGAACTAGTAACATACTAGACGCGGCACGTAGGACCTGATCGTTAGATATTTTGATAACATACACTGACTCACATTTATACAGTCTGGAAAAAAAGAGTTTTTTTATGTATCTCACTAGAAATATATAGCAAAAATTTTAATACCACAGGGCAATTATAATTAGGTACATTATCGCCCATGGGTTGTGGAGGTCAGATGGCAGTCGCTCCACGGAAAAAATCAAAGTTACACTGGAAAGCTGACCCAACTGGGTTGGGCAAAAACTCAGTAGATGATGATTAAAAATTTGAATTCAAAATAACTGTAATTAAGTAGATATAAAAAGTAATTCGTATCAAACACTAGACTCACAATGAAAGAGTTATGCAAATGACCACAGAAACATGTTTCATACACTTAAAACATACCTGTTGTGCTTATCAGATAATTTCGCGCCATGTGCCATAAAACATGTGACATATTTGACCCGTGTCGCGTCTATTCGTTCTTAGGTTACAAAACTGTACGGTACATTTGCCGTGAGACGCTTGCGTGTGTCGTGCTACGACACGTTTCTGCGACAAATTCTACAAAATTAGACATATTGTTTGTTGAAATTACTTGGTTACGAGACGACGGCAATGTAATTTCACAACAAACGGAATAGGATTCGTCTAACATATTTGATATATTATTTATTACTTACTTATTTTATTACTACTACGAAGCTCTCTTATACGATAATATTTAGGTTAACTTCAAATTCAATTAACCCCATAAGTAATAGTAACAGTACCCATACAAAAATATGCTATAATAATAAAAGTAAAAAGTTTATCTGATAGTCATGTAAGAGATACCTACCGACATGCTACCGACTATACGACCTCCCTATCGTCCATTGTCAGGCGTCCTGGGTAAGCCTTCGTAAGTATAACCCCAGGGCACATACGATTAGGTTTGTTCCAAGATACGAAGTAATTGCCAATGCGTAATCTTATTCCAGTCCATCAAAAACTTGCCCGGAAAAGTTTGATGTGAACAACCAGCTCTTTTACTATTTCTTCGCTGTTTATTTGTTTTTTTTTAAGTGTTATATATAAAGAGATATATAAAGAGGCATTTATCCGTTTATCCAATGTTAAAAATCTTGTGTAGCTACTTACTACTTAGTAAGAGTGTTAGTAACTCTTATACCTACAACCTGCGGTCGAATAGCATAAGTAGACGCAAACAATATCCTTTAGCTCTAGAATTAACTACAGTCATACCATCCATGCCTATAAATATAATTTAAAAATACATACACCAAGCAGTCTGTTACCAATTTGTAACTACCAATAACAGCAGACCAGTCTCATTATTTTCAAATAACTATTTGCAAAATCATCAAGATTAGTATATTGATTTAACGAAATTACAGTCAAATTCATTTAGTACATAGGTAAGTCTATTAAGTTAAACGTCCATGTATTTTAGAACAAATGCCTATATTTGGTACTAATATAGATTGAACAGAGTATATAATCCTCGTCTCGTTTTCTAGATAAGGTAAAACGATTAGCGATTCTAAGAAACGTGTCTATTTAGTAAAATTAAATGAGACATTATTGTTCATCATATTTTACTGAAGAAATATCACATATTGTTGCGCATTTTGAACGGGTTTATTACAAACGTACTACATGTGCTTTATTATGACTGGACTGGCTAAGATAGCAGGTATAGTAACATTGTTCCTAGTTGTAGGAAATAAGGTTTGGAATAGAACGGTGGTTTTTTATTGTCTAAGGTGCCCGGTTAACAGTAACAACATAAGGTTTACTATTATTACATTGGAGTTGGGACCAATAAAATTACTGATAAAATGTTGATGTCAAAATTTACGCTATGAGGAGATACCTATAGGCGTGATTGTATGTTATGATTATGTACATAGCTGGGCACCGTTAATCAAATAGCTAACTTCATTAATCGCTAATCCGTTACTGTAAAAGTTAACTTCGTTAGATAACTAAGTTAACCTTAATCGTTAATCCGTTAACAAGTAATAAAAATTGCACTGTTAGTTCTGGAAGTTAACGGGTTAGAAACAACAAAACCGTACCAAAAATAGGCAAACAATACGTTTATTCTTTGAGAGTCCCCTGAAATATTAATTTTATTCTGTTTTAGGGTTCCGTAGTTCAAGTCTCGGAACCCTTAAAGTTCCTTTTTTTTTTTCTTAATTGTACAAATTTACAAAACACATAACAGACAATAACAATATGTACAAAGGCGTACTTAAGCCAGTAGTGGCTATTCTTCCAGCAGACCTTATATAATAATGTATGGAGAAGATAGATAATATTGAAGAGAGAAGAGGAAAGTGTAAAGCGTTTTCTTAAATAGAAACAGGATATACGTATAAATATATTACATACAACATGATTTTGTGGGGACCTCGTAGTGGGTATGGGCGTGGATACCCTCTAGCAGGAAACCATGCTACAAGCCATGGTCTCCGACGCGAATAGGTGGTTCGCGGCCGTGTGCTCGCGAAGGAGGCGACCGAATTGAAGCATGGTTTCCAGCGAGAGGGTATTCGCGTCGCCCACTACAAGATCCCGGGGTTGACTCGCCCCCACTGAGCACTCCACCAACGTGTGGAGTGCAGTTCAATTGGATGATATACTAGTTGTGTTCTGGAAAAAAAACACTAACTGTGGAACTTATTATTTTTAGACTTTTGCGGTTTGTACTCATAGTTACGTAGTCTTCGGGACACGCGAATATTGCGACGATTGGTCGCAGTGTGACTGGACACAAGCCGAATACATGAAATGTTAACTTCGTTAATTAACGATTAACGGATTAACGAGTTAATGCCCAGTTTTGATTATGTATAATATTATTATTATGTATAATGTCATTAGGTTTATGTTTGCCAGCATATTTTAGTTAGTTTAGTTGATGCATTCAGCGCCCTTCGAAATGCCAATGTGTATGGATGGTATAGGTATGGTACATATTAGGTACCTACCACAGTGACCATTTGAAAAATGCCTAGTATGCAGATCGGGACATCAATTAAAGATATTGAAGTTAAGTTATCATTCATTGACCTTGCATCTTGTTAATACCTATATGTTTATATTAAATATTAGGAATATTAGAGATTATGTAAATTCGTTAAGATTCTATCGAGATTGGAAAGTTCGCATTGGCTTTTAAAAACAACTTTCGTCGTTGACTCAAAATCTATTGGGTTCTAAGGTGTAATATCAAAATATCCGGGATTCGGAATGGACGAGCCTCTCACAAATATACTGGTAGACTTGCACCCTATTACTTGGTACCAAAAAAATACCGACCAAGTGTGATTAACCGCTCTATTGTTAGTGCCAGTGTTAGAGCGGTTATATATCCATACAGATAATACAGAAAAATAAAATTGAAGTACCCGTGTGTAATTTAAAATTACCAGCTTTTTACTTAATGCATACGATAGGATACACGATACTGACATAAAAATGCAATTTATAAAATTTTTGTCTGTCTGTCTGTGGTCCCGCTAATCTCTGAAACGGCTGCACCGATTTTAACGGGATTTTCACTGGCAGATAGCTGATGTAATAAGTTGTAATAGAGGCTACCGCTAATATAGCTTTGTATCCCGGGAATGTGTTCCCGCGGGAATTGGAAATCATTAGCAGGTAAAAAGGCGTAAGCGGAGCTTTGCATTTGTGTGAGTGCAGTGTACGTGAACGTATATGTGACCTCTTTTACACACACATGTGTTGTACACACAGCTACAAAAAGAGTTTTTACTCTACCTTTCGTGGTCACTCACACAAATGCAAAGCTCCGCTTATCCCTCGCGAACTATACATACTACTGCCATCTTAACAGTTGTTAAACCTCAAAGTATTATTCAGTAAACTGTTACACTCACATAATAGGATATGTAGCTGCGGGCGACGGAGCGTGAGCCCCATTTTGCGGAGAGAGCCAGAGAGTAATGAGCAGTATGAAATTAATTAATTAATCATGATTTTATGGAATTCCGCTAGCGCGCATACCGCAATATGCTTTAGGGTCCCACGTAAAATAATAAAAAAAAGTTAATATGACATAAAACTGACAGGTGTTTGAATTTCGAAATTTATAAATTACTCAGTTCTATGTATATGTATGTAGGTATGTACTCGTATATGTATTCAGACTCAGTTCAATGTAGCGGGAAGATGAGTTTCTGTAACATAATATTAGCGAAATGTGTTCTAAAAGTAAATGATATATTAGTAAAATGTGTTACAAAAGTGAATAAACACCTCTGATGATGCCATAAGGCGAAACCGGTCAGGGTTTACCAAAATAAAAATATTTGAGGAATAGTGTACAAGTGAGTTTTTTCAAAAATGTATTTATAAATTACGATAATCTTTTCGCTTTTCTTCTCTCAATATAAAAAGTTAATCTAGAAATTCGCTTTTCTACTTTGACACCTCCAATCCCTTTAGATTTGCAGTTAGGATTTTTTTTTTAAATTGCGTCGTTATTTCCTACAGTTTTGCATCTTTAAACAAGGTATGTAAGTTCTTTTACGTAGGTAAGTTTTAATCTACTATAGAATTACGAGTTGTACAGAACCCGAACCCGCGTGGTAGCGACTCTTGCGAACGAGTGAGAGTTCGACGTGTGACTAGGTATATGTGTTAATAGTATAATGCTTCAAGATTACGTTCAAGCGATGTTGTTAACGGTTTTATTTGTGAAAGATACAGCTGAAATAAAGAAGGTGTTAGCTGAATTATGGAAATAAACATAAGGATCATAGATGTCCCACTGATATCTTAGAAGCCCAAAGTAACCTTACCTACAAGTGGTGCATCCACAAATGCTTCCATGTGTGCACGTCACAAAGTTAGCGATAATAGGATCACCTGTAGCGTAGGGCCAACAAGTTATGACTAAATATAGGTTCTTATTATTGTGTATCTGCCTACTCCATCGGAAATACAAGGGTGATTGAATACAAGGAATTTTTACAGTTAAAAAATACGGTGTCTCAATACCACAAATGCCATTAAAAGAAAAGCATACGTTACACGTGTTAAACAAATCTACTGAATGAATTTCAATGACGGTTTAATATAATACAGCGTTTGTATGAACATTTGTTTGGTTTTGACATTTGTTACACTTTCACGCAGAAATTACTGAATACACTTGAATACTGAAACTTTACAATGATATAGCCGATCCTGTTCACAATAATATAGGATAGCATGCATATCATACCTATCTTCTGCTTCTTCTTTTTTTAAAAACGTTTCTCAAATTTCGCCAATGTCAAAGTAATGCCTGATTTTTCCCGCACAGAAGAACTAGTAACTCTGAACTAGTTCGCGGTTAATATTGCAATTGAGCGTTTGGGCCTGGATTTTTGCCCAGCGCCAGAGGTAACCTATAAGGCCACCAGCCAAGCGCTCTGCAAAAACCTTATACTTATCTATATACTCGTATTACACTAACGGCCAGTTTCTAAATTGAGAATTTAAGTAAGTTAAGTATCCGTTGAGCACGTCAACTGTCAAAATTTGTTCCAGAACTTTGATATTTGGCGTACTCAGTGGGTGCTCAACTTAACATTCTCAATTCAGAAACCGGCCGATAGACTACTTTTTGTCCCGGTAATTTGTAGGATTGGTACGAGAAAGTCCGAGACGACCAGGACTTTAATTGGCTGTGCCATAGCGGCTGGCACGTAAGATTTTGTTGCCTTTCATCAACATGTCTTCGCAAGGCAACTGGTTTCAAATTTTTTTCAAAATTACAAAATAGCTGCTACTTTTTATTACTTCATTCGGGCATTTTGGACATAACTCATTATAAATGTGCCCGATGACGACAATGGGCTTGCCCCCTATTACGTGGGACGGAAAATACTGGCAAGTTGTGGGTGTGTTATTCACCGCTGCTTACCCCTTCGGGATATAGGCGTGATATGTGTATGTGTGGTACAAGAAAGCCGTGACCATTTATTTTATTTTTTTATGAAAGCACATTGTTAGTAAAATAAATCTATAGGTACTTGGTTAAGTTCATTTAGTTTACTTTTAAATGATCGACTTTTGGACTGTTATCAGTTGGATAAAACCTTTTTAATTTACGTATGTTGGTCAAAGAATATAATCCTTTATGACCTGAGTATAAAACCTGTGTGCAGTAGATTACCTGCCGTTTTGCCTGCGCTTATTAATCTGTCACTAAATGGAAATAATTACAATCTCCTAACCGCTCTTTATAACATGAAATAAACTTTAGTTTCGTCATGAATAATGTCTGATTTCCCCAATATAAATTACATTGCTTCATACACTGGCACTTACCGACTAACAAGTAATTTGAATAATTCAAATGTTATTGAATGTTAAAACGTAAATTAATTTTACTATTTGTGATAGAAAGTTGAATAGTGGTTAATTTGAATTTATGATTAAACCGAGTGTGGTGGAGCCTAGTCTGGCCTCCGAGTTATATAAACACTTTACGACCAGACTTACACGTTTTACATAATAGAAATGGAGGCCCTTCCACTGTCTATTCCCTTAGATCTCTTAAACTACTCAACGGATTTTATTGCAGCATTAATAGATAGAGTGATTCAAAAGGCTGGTTCCTATATATATTTCATAGAAGTTTTGTCTAAATTTCCAAGCGAAGCCGAGTCGCTAATTTAGAAAGAATTTAGGATTCAATGTCACTTTTTTAATGATTACAGTGTTATTAATGGTGATTTCCTGTGGACTGTGTAAAGACACTATAACATTTGCATAATTTATGTCTTAAGTTATGTAAGTAGTCATTCAATACGATTAATATCCTTTTAACACTACTCTGAGTGCAAACAAGCACGTTGTTGGTTTGGAGGTGATTTCTATAAACTAGTTATCTTGATCGCATAGTGAATGATATATTTGGTTTGGTATTAGATGAAATTGTGAGTAAAATTATTTATAAATACTGCATAATACTTATTATTTTCTAATAGAGAGGTTCGGAAATTGCGCTAAGAAATGAAATCGGTTTGTCGGTTTCAAATTATATTATTGGCTGCCTATTCATATTCTAAAATTATAACTCGGACGAAAGGGTGGCTTCAGCTAGTAGGTACATACACATACATACATACACCGTGAAAGTAACATCGTTTAAAAAAAATATTTTAGACTCTGTTTCGAACCGATTGGAAGTATTACTTTGAAAAACAAACACATTGTTTTTTTTATAATATTCTTAAAATTTGATGTAGTTTCCTTTTTTTTAATTCTAAAAATATCATACCTAGTTAAAAAAATTTTTAACTAGGTATGCAATACATTCTGCTGTTGCAATAATTGAGCTGAGTTTGTCGATCCGGGTCGAACTCCTAAACGACTAGACCGATCTTTATGAATTCAGACATATGCACTCACGGTGATGGTTACTATGACCGTGCCAAATTTCAAAAAGATCGGTACAGTCGTTTAGGAGGAGTTCGATCCCAAACGAAATACACGAGTCGCCCAAGAAAGAGCCAATAAAAGTAATTTAATTTTTTAAGGCAGTGAGCTACCACGAGTACTCATTTGATGTCTCGAGACTACATCAATTTTAAGGTTTTTCAAAGTAATACTTCCAGTCAGATCTGTTATCGAAACAGTCCAAAATATTTTTTTGTAAACGGTGGTACTTTCACGGTGTATAATGAGGTATATATTATATCCCCATATAAGGGGTGAACTGATGTACCTTACACATCCACATTTTGCCAGGAGTTTTGTTGGTCCCACGTAGTAGGAGTAAGCCTATTACCGTTATCAGGTTAAGAGTATAACTGCAATCCAGACTCAAGTCAGTAAAATTAACAATACAAGATAGTAACAATCGTCATACGACATTGTAACTTTAATGTATAGTTACAAAGTTTCAATGTAACGTAGATAATAGGTGGGTCTTTCATATTGACATTCTGCGATGTCATCTTTTATCATAAGGGGACATTTTGCGTTCTAGTCACTTTCCTACTAACCCCTTTCAAATACAGAATAACTATAATTTTATTTATGTTGGAACGCCCTTAGGTTATTCATAGGTGAAAGTCAACGGTAAGTTCTGGGAACAGTCGTTGTAGTATTTAACTTCATCCATGTGAGTTATTGTTTTCTTACAGCCAGTAAGGTTATTTGGTTGGTTTGAGATGATATGGCTTTTTGTTAAAGTAAAAGTTTTGACAGATTGCTTATACGCCGAAGTCTCTCATTTATAACCGCACAATATCCAATAGTGGTAAAGGATAATGTGATTGATAGGGCTGTTTCAGGCTAATCTTCGACTGTCACTGGTTGGGGAGTCGAGAGCCTTGGCGACAATTAGCGAATGAGTGCCACCACGGCACATATAATACTATTGAGAGTGGCACTCAAGTTGACGGCTCAGAGATATATGGTTCAAATATAGATTCAAATATATTTATTCGCAGAAATATGGTACATGAGGTGTTTGCAATTATATTTATGTTTCACATACTTCGTCAATTAACTATGACATGCAAATATGGAGTCTATAAACTAGATATTAAATTGAAAAATTATTCTGAAAAAATGTCACGGAGGGTCAATCTAATTTACACATTAAAAATAAATAGTTATACAAGTCATAAAAAAATTTATCATGTCACTATTTCTCCACTATGAATTCATTAATTCATTAATCGTAGTAAATCATGCGTTCCTTGTGCCATTACTTCAGATATTTTTTAAATTTTTTCAATGGTATGTCTATAATTATAGAGGGAGTTTTGTTAAAAAATTTGTTCTTCATTCTCAGGTTTAAAAATCCTGTTGTACTCGTAATAAGAAGGAAACACGTGCGCGGGTAAAGGTATTACAAAGTTTGGTCGTTCTACAGAGGAAGGATCTTTTAAATCGCTCGGTTCCCGCGAGGTTTATTTTACCCCTTTTATCACCTCTACCCGTCATCCATTATTCGGGATACAATAAAAGAAAGAAGATAATACATATCCTAATACTAATATTATCGAATTTTATTGTGTGCTAAAACGAATCTGATCTTTGCAGAACCATTCAAGAGCAAACAACAATTCGATACACTGATAACATCTTAAATGTGTCGTTTCTATCTCTTGATAAATCACAACCGCCTACAATGAAAACTGATTAAATGTTACCACATCTAATCAAATAGATATTTAGTTAGATAAAATTTATTTAATTATATATCTGTTAGTTGAATGCCGCTATTTGGTGATTGCAAACATGAGTAAGATGCGTGAATATAACTATTAACATGTTATTTCATGTAACGAGACAGCACTAATTATAACATGTTACTGTTACTCCAATTTCATGTTAATGATAAAAGAAACATTATTATACAGTTTTTACGGTTAACTTAGAAACAATGTTCTTTAAGTTCTGTGGTGGCACGTGGCACTTGAGTAATATAATGTGCAGTGGGGTCAGGTTTAGTTGCCGGCAGTTACACTAATATGTTCACGAGTATGGTTATAGGAATTTAACATTACATATAATACATCTAAATCTCATGAGGGGTAGACAGTAGTAGTGCCTTACATATCCACATTTTGACCCACCACGCAGACACCATTACGCTGAGGGACGGCCGTTTATTCTACGTTATTATTGTTAGTAAAACTATTTTTATTTATATTTTTAGACTTTGTATTTTTGTTAATTATGTGTAACCTATGTATTTGTTTAGTTTATTAGTTTATGCTTACGTGGAATAATAAAGGATTCTTTCTTTTTTTCTTCTTTTTGTTACCGGATACTACGTCATAACATAAAACAAAGTCGCTTCCGCGAAATGTACTTTTATAATAAATAAATGTAATAAATTTTTAACATTATTTGTGCGTTCATATTTTTTTATATAAATTTTACATAATTATTTCAGGAAGTTAGATAATATAATTATGAAATATTACATAATCTAACGTGTAGTCGCGTAGGCATGATAACATAATCCAAAGATACTCTCTAAACCATGTTTACATAATAGAATATAAATAAATTAAAAATATAATATACTTTTTATGTGATTAAAGTTTTTTTTAAATCTTAGTTTTAGTGAAAAGAGTGAAGTAGTTGAAGCGTAGCGTCTAGTAAGTAGTTCATACTCGTAGTTAGTACTCTCGTAGTTAGCTCTGTGCATAGTCAAATATAATCTAGCTTTCGTTTAAATATGACGTCGCCGTGGTTAAATATAATGAATTTAGGTTAGACTCGTAGTTAGGACCATCGACCTCCATGATCCCCCCGCCGAGCCGCCCTTACAGAAGCAGGGTACACAGCATGCAACCAGATTCACTCACCGACGATAAAACCCAACCTCAACGTCGCGGGATTTTCATTCCGACCAAACCCCCGAAGAGGCCACACAGGTGGCCAAGGTTCGCCGGGCGCCACTGGAAATACCTTCTGGTGTGTACCAGAGACGCCCGCAGTAATGGACATAGGAGCGGCCGCGGTCACGCGGAATTAAAAGAAAAAAAAAGTCTCCTAGTTAAAAAGCACTAATTATCTTAGTTAAGATGCATTTAAATGCATAACCACCCATTCTCATAGTAAAGCCATTGCAATTTTCTCACTATTATCCTTTCTTTGAAACATACTTCTGAAAATATGACTTAAAAAAAATTGTATCCACCCAACTTCACATAAATTCTATTGTATATTTTGAAAGTGATAGTTACATCGTTTTTGAACTTTGATTTACGAAACACTATTATAAATCAACCTCTAAAAAAGGCTTTAACCCTAATAGACTAACTACTCGTACCAATTAATAAAAAAGTATTTAATAAAAAAGTTAGGACATTTTATATTATTTTCTTCAGGTTTCTTATCGCTAATCGATGCTTCTCAGGACCAGAAGGCTGCCGTAGTGAGGGTGCCTTTCGATCAGAGATATGCTAACGTTGCTGTGAGGATGTGCTTGTGGACTATAATAAGAATGATTGGGTGGACAAATGAATATGATTGGTGGATGCCAAACGCATCCATAATAATGTAGCATAGCACATCTCTGGTCGAAAGGCACAATTTTACCAGTCAACAATAACGTGAAGGACTTTTATTTGATTTGTATGTTATATGTATATAGAATACATATTGTAAATATTATATAAGGGGATTTCTATGTTTGCTGGGCTACCATTTACAGGTGGGGTTGTACCTTGTTGGGTGCTAACGTTAATACTTATATACAGTGTTAGAACTACACTTATGTATGTACTAATACACTATATATCATTAAAATTTCATATATAAACTGTGTTTGTGTGCAAATTTAAAGAAAACGAACCTATTTAATGCACACTTTATAATAAGTGGGACGTTTTTAAATTGGTTTCTAGAACTTCTGTCCAATTTAAATTTTTAATTTCTGCTTAAAGTTTTCTTTTTGTAATTTCTAATGTTATTACGGATTCGTATTTTATTTAACCAGTTGGAACACCATGTGGTATGTTTCTGCTCTAAAAAAGGTGAATAAATTCATTTTCTACTCTCTGGTCACCTGCAAAAACGAGACAGTGTTCTTTATTGACCATAATCGCTAACCCTTCGGTACCGTTACGTGAATGGTATATTGGCCAATATTTTTGTTATTTTGTAACTCAAACTATTGGTCAACTCCTTAAACACTAGGTAAAACTACGCTGCTTCGTATTGAGCGAAGCTTTATTTATTTTATTTATTTTGTATTTAAATTGAATATTTGAGCTTCGTCACGACCTTAATGGAAATCAGCTATTAATTTAGGTGACAAAATTTTAATTATCGGTCAAGAGGTTGCTGAGAAACGAACATCCGAACATTTTACATTTAACCTGCTCCATGGGAGCTCCGCTCGCTTCGCTCAACTAACTTGGGACTAAACATAAATTACAAGAGTTAGGTACACGCCTATCCACGTCAAAAATTTACACAGCAACCGAATTCTAACTACAGAAATGGGACCAAATAGTTGTCGGAATGGGACCCAATTAAAATGGGACCACTTGGGAAAAAAATCAAAATCGGTTCACCTAGTTCGAAGATATGAGATAACAAACATGAAAAAAATAGTCAAATTGAGAACCTCCACCTTTTTTGGAAATCGGTTGAAAATACGTACCTATTGCCTGTTTTATACATTGCCTACCATATAATATAGAACTGGCACAGAATACGTCACTGCCATAGTCATAGGGTAAGACTTTAAAGGACAACTAGCATCTCTAAGTAACTAGTACGGTGTCTTGCGCGGTGCTTCTCGCCGCACCACGCCATAGGTTTTGGCCTATAACTTTTGAACCCTTAGGGCTAGGTCAAATTTTCGATTTCTTGGCTTGCCTCTAGATTGAGGGCTATCCATAGAGGGGTCAACCATCATTGGAGCATAAGCAGTTCTCGAGAGCTAAGGGGGGACAAAAGTTACATTCCCCATTTCTATATATAGAAGACTAGTACGGTGGGGGGGGGGCATTACATTCCTCATTTCATTTCTAAATATAGATAGATTACTTGTATTTCCGTTAACCACAATAGAAAATCGAACAGTGATCGGTTAACACCAGTAGTGTGGTACTGGATTTAAAATCACATTGTCTGATAAAATCTTCAACTAAAGTCGTTTTCAATACTCGTTTTCTTCCTATCTTTACTCGTATAGTAGCTGTAGCCCACAACTTCGCTCGCCTGTGTGGAAAAGTTTATATATGACAGTAAATTTTGATCATGCCCTACGATTTTTTTGACGAAACAAAACATGGGCTTTATCTGTCAGACAGACATAAATTTGATCAGACATTCTTATTCGAGTGCATTTTTATAATTTAATTGATATACCAGCTAATTTTACATGCCAGTTGGCGGAAATATGGTCGAACTATTATATTAATAATTAAGTTATATCTCTGTACATTTAATTGAATAATATTGACAAATGGAGTAAATTTGTATGGGCTCCCTAAACTGTAATTGTAATCTGGTAATAGTTGTATTGTTATGAATTATGATTATATTATACTTTGCATGGCAGTAGGCAGAAATATGGTGAAACTATTTTTAACTAGTGGTCACCCGCGACTTCGTCCGCGTGGTAATTTGGATTATTTCCCGTTCCCGTCGCGCCGCGTCATCGTCGCTTTCTCCTTACTTGACACTTATCGTCATATTTTGAACAATTCACACAATATCTTTATAAATTGTAGCTTATGTGTTATTCTGATGTATAAGCTATATTATTGTAAAGTTTCATTAAAATTCATTCAGTAGTTTTTACGTGAAAGAGTAACAAACATCCATCATGAAAAATTAATAGTTAGGTTTTTTGTGCCTTAATAACCTTTTTATTTCGCGCACTTACACTCAGTTTTTGTTAATTTGATTAAATGTACCTCCACTATATATTTCCACTATTTTATAATACTACGTCCCCTATTACGTGGGATTAAAAATACTGGCAAGTTGTGGGTGTGTAATGCACCGCTGCCTACCCCTTCGGGGATATAGGCGTGATATGTGTGTTTGTTTGAGTTAGGTACTTATATAATGACGGGGTATTTTGTTATTAGAATTAAATAGTTTTAAATAGCGCTTCTGTTAGAGGATAAAGATGTGATTTTAGTGTAATGACAAAGGACAATTCAACGTAAAAATAATTTTCAATTCGATATGGTAGTTTCTGAGATTAGCGCTTTCAACCAAATAAAATAGTTAGCAATAAAACATTAAAAATAGATCTATAACAAATAAAACGTACATATCGGCGGCTGCTTAACATTTAACGACATTCAGATAACTAAAGCAACCGCCACTTCCACAAGTTAATTGTATTTTTTGTTCTCATATTATCATCATTAATTCATAGCGAGAGTACCAATAGCCGTACTGTTCTCATGTTATATACTTGAGTACAAAACTGTACATTAAGCTACTGATAGAGGCGCTTGCGCATGCGTGGCGCGTTGATGTCTTTTGTAAGGCGCTTTTAACGTGCCGTGTTTTCCTCGGCCCGCTTATCTTTTATCTCAAACAAAACGGACCTTTCCGCTGTGGAATATAAATGTCTTACTCTATAAGGGAGAATATATGAGATTGTGAGATCGATTTCTCGAGAAATGGTGAGTTTTACTCATGTAATTGATTATAATAATGACTCTATAATCGTTACAGATTTTTGAACAACTCATAAGAGACATATACGATGATATTCTTTTTTTCACTGCGTATCATCACTGACATACATAAAAGTGTAGTGAAAATCAAATTTCCACCATCACAAATGTTCAAAACACGTTATTGTATCAATTGGTAACGCATTTCGGAATTATCACTCTGAAACCAAAACATAACCCAAATACCGTTTTGTACAATTAAACAATTTTATACAAACAACTTACCGTTATAGTACAGTTGTCTTATCCCACCCTTACACAGTCCACAAAACACAATTCAAATATAGAACAACAGAATTAGGGTTGCGCCACGCACGTGTCGATAATAGAATCGGATAGGGGTGAGCGCGACGTGTGTTCGATGCGATGGCCGCGAGAGACTGGCGCGCCGCCGCGTCTGGGCTGCACCTGCCGCCCGGCCCCCGCGGTTAGAGACAGGTGGAAAACATTCATCGATATCGATGTTTGATGAACATCACTCTACCATACGTAGGTAACTATAAGTATAAGAGTTGGCCTTGGATTGAGGAACGCTATTTATACTTTTTATTAGGGTTCCGTACTCAAAGGGTAAAACGGGAACCCTATTACTGAGGTTTGGCTGTCCGTCTGTCTTGCGCTGTATCTCATGAACCGTGATAGTTAGAAAGTTGAAATTTTCACAGATGATGTATTTCTATTGTCTCTATAACAACAAATACTAAAAAACAAAATAATAATAAATATTTAAGTGGGCTCCCATACAACAAACGTGATTTTTTTCTTTTTGGTACCTACGGAACACTTTGTGCGCGAGTTCAACTCGCACTTGGCCGGTTTTTAAACATTCCTTTATTTTTAAAGGTATCATCATATCTTATCATAAAATCACATCTTTATCCCCGAAAGTACACCAACATTTCAACAGTCAATATAAGTCCCACGTACCTAATATAGGACAAGCCTATCACTGTCGGACTGAGTATTGTTGCCGGAGTTACGCTTCTATCTACTGATTACAAGAGATTATTATTACCGAAGCTTTCATGGTAATTTATTTTAATATCTTTACATTTTATGCTAGTCTAGTAGAGTAATTCCTATTAATACTTTGTTTAAAAACATACATTTTATCGATATATCGACAGCCACATCACTACACAATACGTAAGCAATGTAGGTACTGATCAAATTAATTACCGCCTCATCTCGACTCCACGACGCTCTCGATCAAAACCCATAACCTTTCTCTTTTTCACTTGTGGCGGAATATAATTTATTCTCTCTTTCTAATTTATAAAAAATGCATAGATTCTACTCGTGTAGTGCGTGCTGAATGTGAAATACAGTTTCACATACAGCTTGAACACATATCTACTGTACGAATTACGGATAATTATATACTTACGCTATTTATGCCCAAGGTCTAGGCAGAGGTGTCGTTCCACATTTCAAGACTTATCATATTTACACATTCACCATCTGGTAACTATATTTTTCCTGAAAAAGAATCCTCTACTCAAAGGTCAAGTCAGTGGTTTTTATGTCTAAGTAATTTTAGCCAGAAATATCGAAAAAAATTTAAATACCCAAATGGAACCAAATAATTGTCGGAATGGGACCAAATAATTGTCGGAATGGGACCAAATAATTGTCGGAATGGGACCAAATAATTATCGGAATGGCACCAAATTGAAATGGGACCACTTGGGAAGCATAAGCTATTTTTTTCCGTTTTCGGTTCCCCCAGTTGTAAGTTAAACAATGGCACAGGGACATTTGAACACAAAAATAGCCTCAAACTAAGAGCTTGTACCATGAGTAGGTATGTAGATAACTCATACAACACTACCTGTAAATTACGAGGGTGACACTGAAAGTTCTTAGAACTGGCCACTTGTAAACGAAATAATAAAAAGATAAATTCAAATTTTGAAGATGGAACTCTTTGCCAATATTATTGTGTACCCATGTATTTTATTCAGTTGTCATTTTTTTACGATTCGGCGGCAAATTGAAAGTAATAACTTGCTAGTTTGTTCAGTTTTTGATTTTCTAAGAACTTTCAGTGTCACCCTCGTATATACCTACTTTCATAGAAAAACACATAAAATCCAAAATAAATCCTTGCAGACCGTACAAATATTTGATCCGCCCCGGGATCAAGAATGACCTCTTAGGTGGGTCGTAGTTGAACCGACTACGCCGCCGGCAGTTTACTTATTCGTCAACAGTTTATCTGGTGAATGTGGAAAGAAAGACGCGCCTGCTCTTGTCTGGAAACTCTTATACTTATTTGCCAGAACTTGCCCTTTAGTTAACATGTGCAACGCGTGCAGGAGACGATTCATAGATAGGCTTAACATTACAAGTTCCTATGGGTTGGCAGCCGTCGGCAGGCCAGGAGTGCGGCTTGCAGTGGAGCTTCTACCCACGCACTTAGTCCCTTACCGACGCGGGAAAGATAGAACCCGACTCCGTGGGCTGCAAAGGTCCAGCAAATGTTAGAGCGAAGTTTTAAAAATAAAAGAACATGTCAGGCCACGCATGGAATCGGGTTCCATAGATAACCATCGTGGCTTAAAACTCCTGAACTAACAGAGTTCATTACATGCATACCATCATGATTTTTTTCTGATCTTTCCAGCCTTAGCGAACTTTATAGCTTTTCGAATTTTAGCGAATTCCAGCGATACTTAAATCAAAAAATTATACTAACAATCTATCTAATGAGTCTAATGTCACTCTGTGATAGACGTAAGAAGAAAAAACAGTCGAATTGAGAACCTCCTTTTTTGGAAGTCGGTTCATAACCCCACTTTACGTGTAGGGGAGGTGTACCCGAAACAAAAATATTGTTTACAATTATACTTTAGCACTATGTCGGCATACCTACACGTCATATCCATGCAGTTTAATTTTTCTAGCACTAGCAGTTTGAGAGAAAAGCTGAGGACTTATATTTTATATTATGACCGAGATTTGAACTACAGAATCCTAAAATGGGGTGGTTCTATATTACGGCTATTTCCCTAGCGACTGTTATTTAGTTAAGAAGTGTAGTGTAGGCTGTGTGTAATACTAAACTTTATTTTCAGATTCATAATAATACCAATTAATATTCCTAAAAGAGTGACATTAAAACTCATACAAATATAAGTTTACATTAATAAGTTTAAATAATAATAAGTTTACATTTTTCATGTGGCAACTTTTATCCAGCTCTTATACGTTACCAGAGACGTCCGGCAACGGACGTGGGAGCGGCCGTGGCCTTGAGTCGCGAAATAAAAAAAAAAACTACGTATCTGTAAAGCTGGCTACCACTGGTGGTATAAACCAGTGGTACAGCGGAGCATAACCCTGGGCACTGGCGATGAAACCATTTGGTTTTCGCAATCATCCTGCACCTCAACCGAATGGTAATGCATCCAAACATGGTACCATTGACGGTGCTACCGTTTGGAACACATGGCCATACACGTTGTGCATAGCTTTACCATAGAGTAAAAAGGATATTTCCCCGAAATTTCGTTTACTTTAAACTCCGAATTAAATACATTTCATGCCTATATCCCCGCAGGGGTAGGCAGATGTGCCTTACACACCCACAATTTGCCAGTATTTGTAGTCCCACGTAATAGGGGCAAACCTATTACCGTCACGGGGCACAAATATAATGGGTTATGTCCAAAATAGCTCAATGAATTTATTAAAAGTCTTGGCGTCTCGGACTTATATCCGAAATGTATTAAATAAAATTAAGTTATCTGTGGATCTCAAAATATATCTCTACTACATAGTATAGTTATCTGTGCATCTCAATCCATTTGGAAATCCAAAATGTTTCGACAACCATCAAAAATGGGATACTGGCCCGTCAATTTTGACAAATGATGGTTGCGAAAACCAAATGGTTTCATCGTGAATGTGGACCTTAAACATTAACCTTTCAGAAAGGCTCCTTACAATAAAATTCTGACACCTGTTAAGCGAGACCGTTGGATGGCATTAAAAGAATAATGGTGGGTGGTGTACCAACCAAAATCTTAGGGTCCCAAGTCAACCTGAACTGCAAATGGTGCACCTGCCTATCAACAGAAGAGGCTCTGGCAAATATAACAGTTCCCGATAAGCGTCAATATGCTCGCCACCCATTACGTGGGACTAACAAAATAACTGGGAAAAAGTGGGCCATTTCAAGTCTCTGCCTACATTTTCGGGGAAACAGGCGTTCTTAAGAATTTTAACCAACTTAAAAAAAAGAGGTTCTCAATTCGACAGTATGTTTTTGTTTGTTATCTCATCTTATAACTGTCGACTGGGTGACATGATTATTGAAAAGTTTTTTTTTTAAATTGAAAGTGGACCCATTCCGACAGTTATTTGGTCCCATTCTGGTAATTTGAAGTTGGTTTATTTGCTAAAATTATGTTAGTTTTAATGTCTTCCATAGATCAGTGATGTTGGTCATTCAAATCATCAAAAAAACTCTTTTTAATAATAATTTTATATTTTTTATTCATTACAAAATTGGTAAATATTCTGTTTTCATTTCACTAAGACAGATACACTAGATGCTTACTATATATAGTGTCATCATTCAGATTCAAAATCGTATCTCCGAACGATCTGTTACATATCAATTTTACTGTTACTACTACTGGTTAATTACAATGATTAGATTTTATAATATTTACACATTATTATAATGTATGTTAGGCAGTTGTCCCACTAGCGGCGACGACCAAGAAACGAGTAGGCGAGCAGCCAGTTGCTGGGCTAAAGCCAGTGTGCGAGTGCGTGTATTATCCCCCTTTGTGCACCTAGGTGCACAAAACCGAAGTGCAAATCACCTAGGTGATCAAAGTCCACAAGGTTTTAATATATTTTGTTTCCTCAAATCACCCAGGTGATTAGAATACACATATGTTGTTTCTTCAAATCACCTGGAACCTGGGTGATCAAAGTCCACATGAAACGGGCGATTACATTGGACACTCAAGGTGAGTGCCAACCGCCCAACGACCAGAAACAATCCTAGCTAACTGTTAATATATTATGCATTTCTTTTGTCTACACATAATGTATCTGTTGTATTAGTAGGGGAGATGTAGAAAATCACCCTTTACCCATCTAGTAATCAGATGAGACAAACTTTTTATCCAATGTTATTCATTTACAAACATGCCATAGCCTACAGCTTGCCTATGAAATGTGTTCATGGCTATTTTTAATGTAATTATTTTTAACTTCTTTTGATAACTGTATGAATTTCATCTCCATTGATAGTTTTTAACACGCAGAAGGTTGCTATCTCGCATGTAGATGAACAGGTAGATCATCATAGGTCCACCAATCTGATAACAGATCCAAATTGATATTATAAGTAAGATAATTTAATTACCTACAAAACAAATTGTATAAGCTTGCCTCCAAATACCATAAAAAAAAATTGCCATAATCACTTCTCGATAAAAATGACTATGTCTGTTAATGACTAACATTTGATAAAAATATGTCTCATCAGATAGGTGAAGGTTGATGTTCTTCGGCTCCTATAGCATATTATTATGTTTCTCGAGCGAGAAAATAACCGATAGTAGTTTACTTGCCGCTGGTGGGACAACAGCCTTAATAGTTACAGTAATCACAATTAGTAGTTTTTCAATTCCATTGCAACACCATCTCATAGGTATAAAGTAATGAATTTCTTCATGAATTCTCTGTCTCCTTGTGTCTGTAAAACCATCAGATGTTTTAGAATTACAAAACAATAGTAACACACAATCACCATTCATTAACCGAGCCTTCGAGCTAATTGATAGTGGTTCTTGAGGAAGGTTTGTTGTGTATAATTTGTCAAGCCTGCGAAGCAGCAAGCGTCCACTAGTAGAGATATAAAATAAATATTACTCTTATAATAACTATTCACTCTGTATAGGAACCTAAATTTCAACAGCCAGAATAATCTCAGCAGTCGGAGTATGTTTAATAATAGAAAAGTACACATGATGAATAACGACTTACTTGCAATTTATGCATGTGTAAAAAACTGTTTGTCCTTCATCTGCGGACCTTAACTGTAGTGTAGCATATGACATTCTGTCATGACCACACTTGGGACATTTTCTCTCTACAACCGGACCTTCTGGACCATCTGTGCTTAGTAAATTTTTATGTGTCACTACAGATACTGTATTGAAATTGATAGTGTAATTGAATTTCAAGTTGCTGTAATCTGAAATATGCAAAGATTTAAACAATTAGACAGGATAAGACACTGTTCTTTGACATGTTTGTAGGTTTTATAATTTTAATACACATGTACCAGGTATACATATGGTGAAAAACGTCTTTAGCTTGTTATTAGTTTACTATATTGTGTTCTTTTAATATTTAATTTTGTTCATAGTTTAGTTAAGTTACAATTACTTTCCGATAAACTACTTTTAAAAAAGCAATGGTAAGTATGATGTTCAAACTTTTTTTAAAGATAATAGCATTATTTTCGCTAAAAATAGAAGACATTAAATGGCACCAAATTGAAATGGGACCACTTGGGAAGCATAAGCTATTTTTTTCCGTTTTCGGTTCCCCCAGTTGTAAGTTAAACAATGGCACAGGGACATTTGAACACAAAAATAGCCTCAAACTAAGAGCTTGTACCATGAGTAGGTATATAGATAACTCATACAACACTACCTGTAAATTACGAGGGTGACACTGAAAGTTCTTAGAACTGGCCACTTGTAAACGAAATAATAAAAAGATAAATTCAAATTTTGAAGATGGAACTCTTTGCCAATATTATTGTGTACCCATGTATTTTATTCAGTTGTCATTTTTTTACGATTCGGCGGCAAATTGAAAGTAATAACTTGCTAGTTTGTTCAGTTTTTGATTTTCTAAGAACTTTCAGTGTCACCCTCGTATATACCTACTTTCATAGAAAAACACATAAAATCCAAAATAAATCCTTGCAGACCGTACAAATATTTGATCCGCCCCGGGATCAAGAATGACCTCTTAGGTGGGTCGTAGTTGAACCGACTACGCCGCCGGCAGTTTACTTATTCGTCAACAGTTTATCTGGTGAATGTGGAAAGAAAGACGCGCCTGCTCTTGTCTGGAAACTCTTATACTTATTTGCCAGAACTTGCCCTTTAGTTAACATGTGCAACGCGTGCAGGAGACGATTCATAGATAGGCTTAACATTACAAGTTCCTATGGGTTGGCAGCCGTCGGCAGGCCAGGAGTGCGGCTTGCAGTGGAGCTTCTACCCACGCACTTAGTCCCTTACCGACGCGGGAAAGATAGAACCCGACTCCGTGGGCTGCAAAGGTCCAGCAAATGTTAGAGCGAAGTTTTAAAAATAAAAGAACATGTCAGGCCACGCATGGAATCGGGTTCCATAGATAACCATCGTGGCTTAAAACTCCTGAACTAACAGAGTTCATTACATGCATACCATCATGATTTTTTTCTGATCTTTCCAGCCTTAGCGAACTTTATAGCTTTTCGAATTTTAGCGAATTCCAGCGATACTTAAATCAAAAAATTATACTAACAATCTATCTAATGAGTCTAATGTCACTCTGTGATAGACGTAAGAAGAAAAAACAGTCGAATTGAGAACCTCCTTTTTTGGAAGTCGGTTCATAACCCCACTTTACGTGTAGGGGAGGTGTACCCGAAACAAAAATATTGTTTACAATTATACTTTAGCACTATGTCGGCATACCTACACGTCATATCCATGCAGTTTAATTTTTCTAGCACTAGCAGTTTGAGAGAAAAGCTGAGGACTTATATTTTATATTATGACCGAGATTTGAACTACAGAATCCTAAAATGGGGTGGTTCTATATTACGGCTATTTCCCTAGCGACTGTTATTTAGTTAAGAAGTGTAGTGTAGGCTGTGTGTAATACTAAACTTTATTTTCAGATTCATAATAATACCAATTAATATTCCTAAAAGAGTGACATTAAAACTCATACAAATATAAGTTTACATTAATAAGTTTAAATAATAATAAGTTTACATTTTTCATGTGGCAACTTTTATCCAGCTCTTATACGTTACCAGAGACGTCCGGCAACGGACGTGGGAGCGGCCGTGGCCTTGAGTCGCGAAATTAAAAAAAAAACTACGTATCTGTAAAGCTGGCTACCACTGGTGGTATAAACCAGTGGTACAGCGGAGCATAACCCTGGGCACTGGCGATGAAACCATTTGGTTTTCGCAATCATCCTGCACCTCAACCGAATGGTAATGCATCCAAACATGGTACCATTGACGGTGCTACCGTTTGGAACACATGGCCATACACGTTGTGCATAGCTTTACCATAGAGTAAAAAGGATATTTCCCCGAAATTTCGTTTACTTTAAACTCCGAATTAAATACATTTCATGCCTATATCCCCGCAGGGGTAGGCAGATGTGCCTTACACACCCACAATTTGCCAGTATTTGTAGTCCCACGTAATAGGGGCAAACCTATTACCGTCACGGGGCACAAATATAATGGGTTATGTCCAAAATAGCTCAATGAATTTATTAAAAGTCTTGGCGTCTCGGACTTATATCCGAAATGTATTAAATAAAATTAAGTTATCTGTGGATCTCAAAATATATCTCTACTACATAGTATAGTTATCTGTGCATCTCAATCCATTTGGAAATCCAAAATGTTTCGACAACCATCAAAAATGGGATACTGGCCCGTCAATTTTGACAAATGATGGTTGCGAAAACCAAATGGTTTCATCGTGAATGTGGACCTTAAACATTAACCTTTCAGAAAGGCTCCTTACAATAAAATTCTGACACCTGTTAAGCGAGACCGTTGGATGGCATTAAAAGAATAATGGTGGGTGGTGTACCAACCAAAATCTTAGGGTCCCAAGTCAACCTGAACTGCAAATGGTGCACCTGCCTATCAACAGAAGAGGCTCTGGCAAATATAACAGTTCCCGATAAGCGTCAATATGCTCGCCACCCATTACGTGGGACTAACAAAATAACTGGGAAAAAGTGGGCCATTTCAAGTCTCTGCCTACATTTTCGGGGAAACAGGCGTTCTTAAGAATTTTAACCAACTTAAAAAAAAGAGGTTCTCAATTCGACAGTATGTTTTTGTTTGTTATCTCATCTTATAACTGTCGACTGGGTGACATGATTATTGAAAAGTTTTTTTTTTAAATTGAAAGTGGACCCATTCCGACAGTTATTTGGTCCCATTCTGGTAATTTGAAGTTGGTTTATTTGCTAAAATTATGTTAGTTTTAATGTCTTCCATAGATCAGTGATGTTGGTCATTCAAATCATCAAAAAAACTCTTTTTAATAATAATTTTATATTTTTTATTCATTACAAAATTGGTAAATATTCTGTTTTCATTTCACTAAGACAGATACACTAGATGCTTACTATATATAGTGTCATCATTCAGATTCAAAATCGTATCTCCGAACGATCTGTTACATATCAATTTTACTGTTACTACTACTGGTTAATTACAATGATTAGATTTTATAATATTTACACATTATTATAATGTATGTTAGGCAGTTGTCCCACTAGCGGCGACGACCAAGAAACGAGTAGGCGAGCAGCCAGTTGCTGGGCTAAAGCCAGTGTGCGAGTGCGTGTATTATCCCCCTTTGTGCACCTAGGTGCACAAAACCGAAGTGCAAATCACCTAGGTGATCAAAGTCCACAAGGTTTTAATATATTTTGTTTCCTCAAATCACCCAGGTGATTAGAATACACATATGTTGTTTCTTCAAATCACCTGGAACCTGGGTGATCAAAGTCCACATGAAACGGGCGATTACATTGGACACTCAAGGTGAGTGCCAACCGCCCAACGACCAGAAACAATCCTAGCTAACTGTTAATATATTATGCATTTCTTTTGTCTACACATAATGTATCTGTTGTATTAGTAGGGGAGATGTAGAAAATCACCCTTTACCCATCTAGTAATCAGATGAGACAAACTTTTTATCCAATGTTATTCATTTACAAACATGCCATAGCCTACAGCTTGCCTATGAAATGTGTTCATGGCTATTTTTAATGTAATTATTTTTAACTTCTTTTGATAACTGTATGAATTTCATCTCCATTGATAGTTTTTAACACGCAGAAGGTTGCTATCTCGCATGTAGATGAACAGGTAGATCATCATAGGTCCACCAATCTGATAACTGATCCAAATTGATATTATAAGTAAGATAATTTAATTACCTACAAAACAAATTGTATAAGCTTGCCTCCAAATACCATAAAAAAAAATTGCCATAATCACTTCTCGATAGGCATGTCTGTTAATGACTAACATTTGATAAAAATATGTCTCATCAGATAGGTGAAGGTTGATGTTCTTCGGCTCCTATAGCATATTATTATGTTTCTCGAGCGAGAAAATAACCGATAGTAGTTTACTTGCCGCTGGTGGGACAACAGCCTTAATAGTTACAGTAATCACAATTAGTAGTTTTTCAATTCCATTGCAACACCATCTCATAGGTATAAAGTAATGAATTTCTTCATGAATTCTCTGTCTCCTTGTGTCTGTAAAACCATCAGATGTTTTAGAATTACAAAACAATAGTAACACACAATCACCATTCATTAACCGAGCCTTCGAGCTAATTGATAGTGGTTCTTGAGGAAGGTTTGTTGTGTATAATTTGTCAAGCCTGCGAAGCAGCAAGCGTCCACTAGTAGAGATATAAAATAAATATTACTCTTATAATAACTATTCACTCTGTATAGGAACCTAAATTTCAACAGCCAGAATAATCTCAGCAGTCGGAGTATGTTTAATAATAGAAAAGTACACATGATGAATAACGACTTACTTGCAATTTATGCATGTGTAAAAAACTGTTTGTCCTTCATCTGCGGACCTTAACTGTAGTGTAGCATATGACATTCTGTCATGACCACACTTGGGACATTTTCTCTCTACAACCGGACCTTCTGGACCATCTGTGCTTAGTAAATTTTTATGTGTCACTACAGATACTGTATTGAAATTGATAGTGTAATTGAATTTCAAGTTGCTGTAATCTGAAATATGCAAAGATTTAAACAATTAGACAGGATAAGACACTGTTCTTTGACATGTTTGTAGGTTTTATAATTTTAATACACATTTACCAGGTATACATATGGTGAAAAACGTCTTTAGCTTGTTATTAGTTTACTATATTGTGTTCTTTTAATATTTAATTTTGTTCATAGTTTAGTTAAGTTACAATTACTTTCCGATAAACTACTTTTAAAAAAGCAATGGTAAGTATGATGTTCAAACTTTTTTTAAAGATAATAGCATTATTTTCGCTAAAAATAGAAGACATTAAAAGTAATTAAAACGTCGACATATGTTTCACCTCTAAACGAGGCATTCATTATATCTATAACAGCATCCGTTCTCTCTAAGACAGTCTTGAGAATGCCTCGTTTAGAGGCGAAACATTTTCATGTCTTCTATTTTTAAAAAAAGTTTGAACATCATACTTACCATTGCTTTGTCATGGACTTTCGCCAGGTAACGCCTGATTCTATCCAGTATTTGTAACTACTTTTAGTTTAAGGATCTTCATAAATGTCGTAGAACTGTTATAAATAAGCTGTCGAGTTCTCGAATTAATAAATAAAATAGATAAAATAAATACATATGTTTGTAGTTATTTTATTTATTAGCACAAACTAATAGAAAAGCTAGTATGAAATCCATATCATACATAGGTATAGTAACGTTGAGCTCAGATATGTAGTAGCGTTGTGCTCTGATAGCATGTACGTGGGATCGTAAATACAGGAATCAAACTCTTCAATACCCCGTATCTAAATATATTTCAGAATAAAACTATTGTTTACATAATTCTTTGTCTTAGCTGTCAGCCAGCCCTCTGACGATTGACATCCCCTTCTCAATTTGTTTTATTTTAGTTTTTCTTCTATTCAAATTGTCTGATTCGTAACCAGTCAATACAAGTTTACCATATACTAAATGAGGTCGTATGCGAAGCTTGCAAGAACCTTACATACATATATATATCACGCATATATCCCCAAATGAAAGGCAGAGGTGCATTCTACACCCACACTGTGCCAGTAATTTTGTTTATCCCATGCATTAGGAGGCAAGCCTATTAGTGTTACCGGTCACTAGAAAATTCATAATCATTCGGTAATTCAGTCCAAAATTTCAACAGCCAGGACAGATGTTACCTACCACCTAATAGAGTCTCTGCAATAAGTATTTATTTTATTGTATGATACACTTACTATCAGCGTCGTATATTGCTTTACAGGCGTAACATTTGACTGAACCGAACTCTTGGAGTAAAGGCAGAATGGACCCACATCGAGCACAAAATGCTGTACTGGCTGAAAACGGGCTTTTGCTATCACTGGCCATAGCTGAAACTGAATTAAATTTACTAGAATGCTTTTATTTTATGTATAACCTAATTACCTAACCTAAAACAAATGTAAACAAACAGTAAACATAAACAAACTTAACTCAATCAAAGCATGAGGGCTAGCATCCTAGCATGGCAATAAGAAGAGTTTGTCTACGGCTACGAAAGTCTTTGTCTTCTGAGAAATATTAATTTATTTTTATTGTTTCAAGTGGTTTATCTTCCGAATACAATATTTAATAATTACAATATACCTACATAATAAGATATGAAATACTATTAATACTTACTAAAAGCTATGAATTTTTCAAGTGGGTTTGGGGATGGCCAAATCCGGAACTATAAGGAATTGCGAAAAATGTTCAAAGGAGTCACGAGCCCGATTTTGATTAAACTTAAAACCTCATCATTAGATTTTTTAAAACCTATAATCCTAGCTGGGAATCGAACCCATTGATTTAGAAAAAAAATCGCAGTCTTACTTTCACCATACGATAGTGTTGGATTTGGCCATCCAAGCCCACTTGAAAAATTCACCTGTATACAAGCGTCAAATGTTTCAGAGTGAGCGCGTTTGCTGGCTGTGGGAGAGTGGGAGTCTGGATTGTGGATCAAGGCACATCCTTCGCCCAATATAGGTATGTAAGGGTGTGACGAGTGTCATACCTACATAGCGCTGACACTGCAAGTGTACAGTCGAGCGATATACGAACGCCAGTTGTCCCCGGCGCGCGACCAGATTTAGTCGTAGTAACTGCCTGTAATTTGGTGAACAATATACTCGAACTTGAAACATAGTCACGTACAGGTACTATGTTGGACGATACCACTTTCCGCCTTGCCGCCTGTCTTCGTTTAGGTGCGCCATGTGTTTCTCCGCATCGTTGCCACTGTGAAGTAGTCGATAACCTTGGACATCACGGTCTTTTATGCGGTAGAAGCGCAGGTCGTATTTCTCGACACGCTAACCTTAATGACATAATCCGTCGGGCTCTTTCCAACGCCAGTATCCCAGCAGTTCGTGAACCAAATGGGCTGGCACGTGGCGATGGAAAGAGACCTGATGGAATGTCGTTATTGCCATGGAAGGTGGGAAGGCCTTTAGTGTGGGACGCAACGTGGGTTGACACTCTGGCGCCTTCTCACCTACCTAGTATAGCGGGTTGTGCCGGCGCTGCTGCTGCATCAACGGAAAGCCTCAAACGGCGCAAATACTCAAATTTAGTAGGAGACTACATATTTGACCCGTTTGGCGTAGAGACGCTGGGACCTTGGGGTCCGAGTGCTCGCGGACTCTTTAAAACCATCTCAAAACTCATGATCGACTCTTCTCCAGACAAGAAGGCTGGTTACTTTTTAGCTCAAAGAATAAGCATTGCCATACAACGTGGCAATGCTGCCAGCCTTCTGGGAACATTGCCAGTCGGCGACGAGGCGGACGAGTTCTTTGACGCCTGTATACGTAGGTCACACTATAAGTTTTGCGTAACTTAAAAAAACAACATGTTAACAGCAAAATATGAAGTTTATTGCTTTTCAAAATATTCTCCTTTACATTTTAAACATGTTTTCATGCGATCGAACCATTTTTTAAAACAGGAGGACCACAGATCTAAAGGCATGTTTTCTACGTGCTGATTGAACGCTATCACTGCCTCTTCGGAGTTGGTAAAAGTGAAACCTCTCATCAAATCTTTGATTTTGGGGAAGATACAGAAATCACAGGGTGCTAGGTCGGGGCTATGCGCAGGATGGGTGACGAGTTATACTTTTTCGGAAGCCAAAAATGACTTTGTTTTGTTCATGATGTAGGAGAACACGGCTTTTGGGTCGCCTTTCGCGAACTTTTTCTAAAACCCCGGGTAAACAAATGGTAGAATACCACTCGGCATTAACACTCTTTTGATCTTCAAGTGGAATTGTACAGATGAGACCCGCAGCTGAGAAAAAAACGCGATCATTTTTTTACCAACGTTTCTCGCCTGCCTCACTTTTGTTGGCTTGTTCTCATTTTCAAAAACCCATTCACAAGACTGCTGTTTTTTTTTCGGGTTCAAAACAATAAATCCACGTTTCGTCTCCTGTGACATGACATTGTCACAGGAGACGAAACGAGACAACATTAGAATGTCCGTGGTCGTACTTCAGTAGCATCTGTGAGCACCATTCCACGCGAGCCCGCTTCTGCTCCGCTGTCAGTTCATGAGGGATCCAACGACAACAAAGTTTCCGAACTTTCAATTCTTCGTGTAAAATTTTCTGGATTCTGGACTTATACCAATCCCTAATAGTCCTCGAATTGTCTCATAGGTAATCCGCGGGTTTTCTTCAATTAACCGCTTAACAGTAGCCACATTACTTTCGTTGACGGCAGTTGAAGGCCGCCCTTCACGAAATTCGTCATGTAAAGAAACTTGACCTCTCTCAAATTCAGCAAAACATCGCCTCACGGTGCTCAAACAAGGTGCTTCTCTCTCAAAAGCATTTTGAAGACGAGCGGCAGTCTTGCGGAGAGAGAGAACTTTTAAAATCATAAAAAATCATCGCTTTAAAATCTTTTCGACTTAATTCCATTTTCGTTGCATACGTAGAACTTTGATGTGTGATAAAAATCTATTGACAAATGATTTCCCGCCAATTGTTTTTTTTTATTACTAAGAAGGTTGCAACGTGTAAAAAACTATAACATTCGAAATTCAAATAGTTCTGATTAGCTAGAAGTGCGAAACTTTTAGTGTGCCCCGTGTATAGTGTAGAATTTAATGTGTATAATATAGTTTAAAAAAAAATTATATTAACGATGTATTTTTATTTGTTTGAGCTAGTATTTATTTGTTTACTCTGGGATACTTTTACTCATAATTATTATATTTATGTTCGTATTAGTTTTTAGGGAATGACCTAGCAATCTGTTCGTCAAACGCTGTAAAAAAAGTAGAAATGCAAGCACCATGATCTCAATTTTGTAGAGAGCCCAGAAACTATTCGTTCATCTGACAATAGAGAGATATCTCTATTTGATCACGTGATCGCAATTACCTGCCATATCATTAGTTTTTGACCAACTCTTTCTACCGCTTGGGGCTGCATGACATGGGTACAATTGTCTCGAATGTCACTAGTGTCACCTATTTCGATCCTCTCCAAGAATCTTCTACGGTAGCTGGGCACACTGGTCATTGGCAAAAAAATTGCTGCAAGTGCAAGCAGAGGCCATATAAAAGAATTGAATTGAATAATTTTTTATCTGTTCACAATGGCCATTGGCAATTTAGATGCCAGCCAGCAGTGCGAGCACGGCTTGTCGACTTATTGTCGGTCCACCTGTTTGCACCAATGAGATATCATTGGTGCAAACAGGCGGACCGACCGGCAGAAAATGAAAAAAAAAAAAAAAATTAAGTAAGTAGCGATTTTTCTTTCGATGTAGACACCCCGTGCTTGCACTGTACTAAATAATTTGAGTATGTATTTCTACTGATGTTAAAAATTTACTGTACTTACCTTTTTTTTTTGGCGACGTCTGGCAATTGTGGGCGACTCTTATTACAGTACACAGGAATATTATGGAGAGTGGCCCTCAACTTGACGACCCAGTGATGTGACTCTTCACGTTTCGCTTAAAGAACCCAGGGTTATATGTTGGAGGAAACACGTGCGCAGGCAGGGCGTTCCAAGCCACTATCGTTCGGCAGAGATACGAACGTTTAAAACGTTCGATTCTCGCGAAGACGGTTTCCACGATATGAGAGTGACATCTCTGCCCAGCATGCGTTGTTTGGGATCGGAAGGGAGAGGGTGGGATCAGGTTGAAGAGCTCTTCAGAACACTCACCGTGGTAAATACGGTAGAACGCGGCCAAGGAAGCGATTGTTCGGCGCTGAGCTAGGGGCACAAGGCTTCCCGTTACCTCCGGACAGTCTATAATGCGACAAGCACGTCGCTGCATAGCGTCGAGAGCAGGGCCGAGCCGCCCCTGTGTGCGAAGTGTGCGGCGCACACAGGCGCCAAGACGATAGGGGCGCCCGCGCCGCCACCGAAATTATTTTGGACGACGTATTCTTTTTAGTAGAGTAGGTACCTATCGATTAGTAAGTAACCGCAACATGTCTTGCAAGGCTCCCAAGATAATATTCACGATGGTTGTTTCCAGCTGGGCTTTAGTTTACATTGATTAGGTACAACTTACCTACGATCAAAAGAACTGCGCCGATCAATTTCATCAAGGCACGCCCGCCGTGAGTTTGTTTATGAACGCAACCCGATGCGGTATGTGCGACGCGACGCAAGCCGAGAGGAGCCACGGGTATTCCCCCGTCCGCCGGGCGCCACTGGAAATACCTGCTGCGTGTAACCAGAGACGCCCGGCAACGGACGTCAGAGCGGCTGTGGCCTTGGGCCGCGGAATTATAAAAAAAACGGGTATTCCCCGATTTTAACGAACGAGAGAGCCAAAATAATTGTTGTAATACAGTCGAATTAAGAACCGACTTCCAAAAAAGTCTGTTGAAAAATTAAAATATTAATCTAGTATGTTATTATATTCTGAGGGAATTAACACGAATCTTACCGATTTTACCGGCCTTGGTTACCTGGTTGAAACGTCAGGCACAAAAGGTATGTACCTACCTACATACCTGCATATATAGGTATGATACGTGCTAATTCCCGTCGAATATTATAATAGATTATGTAACGCGATACATAGCTTAATTAAAAGTTAATAGTCTACTAGGTACACACCAAAAACAATATATGTACATATTGTGTTAGGTACTGGGACAGTTTTACGTCTTCAAAACTAGAAGAAGAACGTGGTAAAAATACAATTAAAAGAAGTAATTAATATTTTACGACTCTACTCTACCATGTACTTCCTAAGAATCATTTGCACAACAAGTGCAGGAGCTGGCACCGGCAGCCAGCCAGCGTGGACGACACAGTGGTCGGAGCTAACCAGTGGGGTGCCTACCAACACACTGTACTGGGCTGGGCGACTCACCAGCTGCAGTAGATCGAGCAAAGTGGGCGCCTGATCTCACCTGTCTGGTATCCGTGTGAACCCGAATACCGACATCTACTGCAGTAGTAAGTGACAAGACGCAGAGACTAGCTTCGTCTAGAACCGTGTGGTTAGATGGGAGTCTACCCACCAGATGAAAGGGTTCCAAAACCCCCCTGATGCGTGGTCACCAGGCCCGCACCGGTCACCACCGGCATGCGGCACGACGACACACATCAGGATTATCCTCTACCTAGTGGGGCAGCCTTCTGGGGGTGGTTGGTTCCATTTGGGGCCCTGTGTTATACGTTAGGTTAGGCGGGCGGCCAGCGGCACCAAAGTTTCTAAGGGTCTTCCTGGCCAGGGCGGGTCGACCCACACTTGACTGCACTGCGCCACTGGTGCCATGCCTGCTGCGCCACTGGTGCCATGCCTGCTGCACCACACACACATCGCCCCGGGCTCGGCAGTGTAGCATCTGAACCCCCAACACAACCCAACCTAGGCTGGGTTACTTGGGGGGCTTTATACCATCTGGACCAACACTCATGTACCAACTGGTATTATGTATACCGCAGTATACCGTGAATTCAAGTTGCCTCGTCCGTTGATCAGCAAGTGTGCCGCTAGCAGGTGAGGTCGGTGGGGCCCTGAATATGTTTTGGTCCCTTAAACCAATTAGCGTTTTATTTTTCGCAGTAATTGGCAAGCGAATTGGTTTTACATATTTATAAAAAAAAACATTGAAATATGAAGATCCGTAAAAAAAGGCGCTTCATAGGGTTCGCACACAGGCGCTGCCAGGGGTCGGCTCGGCCCTGGTCGAGAGCGTCTAGCAAATACTTCGTGGAGCCATCCCAGAGGTGAGAGCAGTATTCGACGTAGGGTCTAATCTGCGTTTTGTACAGCAGACACCTCTGGTACGATGTAAAGAATCGCTTTACATTGTTCAGTATTCCTAGTTTCCACGAAGCTAGCCCAATAGGTACATCTCTTGTAACTCGTATTTCGGGCTGTATACTTATTTTTGCAGGAAGTGTTTAAATTAACAAAATACTTAGTAGTAATGTTGGAGAAAAATTTGAATGAAATACAAGGTTGTCTCGTGACCCATCTTTACTTAGAGTACCTACCTAACTATCTGTCTACCTAATAATATAATATAAACAAGAAGTCACTTAAAGTAGGTAATGGAAAATAATGCATCTTCAGTCTGGGACTGAAATTGGTAGGTTTGTTATTAAGGCGATGGGAAAAGGCTCGGTGGACGATGACACTTAGAATAAAAATACAAAGATGTACTAATTTTCAAGCAATGTTTAGTTTTTTTCGTACGCTATTTTTACGTTATATTCTTATCGGGTCTAAGTAAGAGAAAGGTCTGAGAAGCCATGCCAGAAAAACTTAATAAAACTGACTGAAAGAAGTTGGAAAGTGGAATGTCAAGTCAAAGTCAAATAAAAAAGGCGGCCGGCCATTGTTGTTTTCATATTGTTTATGTTTTGGTACGAGAGATAAATTCAGCTCTTATAGGATAATAATAATTATAAAAAAGTTACACACAAAAATTAACATAGTTTGCGTTATTCAAATTTCAAGTAAGTTTTTGAAATCTCAACTTAATTTTTGAATATAAAACACCAACCCGGCTTACATAAAATTTACCTACTCGTATGTTCTGTTAAAGCCTTTATTGATGGTTGGTATTCATAAATTCTATTTTTGAATATATTTTACAGCAATGGACGAATCTATAGATTCTATAACACAAGAGGACTTGGTATTCCGTTCCTCGGTTCCGGGAAACTCGTCTGCAGATGCTCCTATAATAATGGCTCCCTCATCAGGGCCGCAGAGTGGGAAACATGAGGAGTTTTCTGTTGAAAACGTTCTAGATCGCAGAGTCAAGAATGGTAAAGTTGAATATCTTCTCAAATGGAGAGGTTATTCTCAGTGAGTATTGATTTTTTCTCATATTGTGTAAATTCCGTGAGTAAATCCAGATTTAATGAACTAATGTGTATTACCTGATGCTCTCGCAATCCAATCGCAATTTCCATGACACCACATAACTAGGGTTAAACTTCTCCATCAATCCATCTTGGGTTATCAATATTGGGTTATTGTAACTTTGATGTTGTCCCTTGTTTATTGAGTTGTTGATACTTTATCATTACTAGACATCGGATCTGATTATATGTTCTATCAAAATGCGAAACTGCATGTAAATCTGCAGGAAAAAAGCGCAATATATGCATAATCAAAAACCATTTTATTATTTGAATTTACGTTGGTTTTTTAATATTGTAATGTCAATCCAAATACATGCTCAGAAAAATGTTTTCAGTTTCTTTGAAAAGAGAAATATTATTTTTATCGAAGGATCCTCAAATGCCAGGGCTTGAAATTATTGTATTGGATTATAATAGGCATTTGCATATGCAAACAAAGAAAACTAGAAAGCCGACCCCAACAAGGTTAGGAAACAGGCTCGGAGGATGATGATATGCAAACATGCAAATCCATATACTCCGATGTCTAATCATTACTGTTAATGCTCTTGTTCAGTCATAAGTTCCAACATTCCTGTACATCTTTGTTTTAATCACTTCAATAAATCCTATATCTTCAACATTTTCAGTGATGATGATACATGGGAACCTGAAGATAATTTAGACTGTCCAGAGCTGATATCAGCCTATGAGGAAGCTAGGTTAAAGAGGGAGAAAGAAGAAGCAAACACAGCAGTAGTTGCAGCAGCGGCAGCAGCTGCTGCAGCGGCAGTGGCTGCAACAGCAGCAGCTGCTGCAGCAGTGCCCACTCATGAGCCTTTAGAAGAAGGTTCTGCTCGGAAACGGAGCAAGAGAGCTGATAAGAAGAAAAAAGGAGGGGTATATACATTTTTAAGACTCACACTTTCACAGATTTTGATGTCATAAGCACAAACTCATAGAAAAGCTAGTATGAAATCTATATCATACATACATACATATATCACACAGGGCCATCTTTAAACTATTTGGGGCCCTGGGCACATTAGGATAAGGGGGGCCCTACTTACTCCTATTTTAGTAGATTAGACAAGAAAGTAGACAAACAAGATTTTACATTTATTTTTATTTATTTATTTACTTTCAACAAGTAGGAAATTATAATATGTACTGGATAATTCACAAAAGTAACTCTTTTAGCGTTAAGTACATCTAGGGTGCTTGCAGAGGTACCTTTCTAGATTTACGGTGGGCAAAATGGCTAATAACTTCTTCAAAATCTAATGTATTGAGCATATCACATTCTATGGATATCAGTGACAAACTGTTTAACCTCTCTTGAAGCATTGTACTTGTTAATTCATTTTTTATTCTTCTCAATTTGGAAAAGGTGCGCTCCCCACTGCAGTTAATTACCATCATGCTTAAAATTATTCTCAATGCAATTTCTACGTTAGGAAATGTGTCTTCAATTTTGTTTTGTTTTATAAGATAGTATAATTTCTGTATGCTATTAGGTTCATTTTCATTTTGAACAATTATTAGGTATTCTGTTAATTGCTGACGCTCTATATTTAACTCTTTTTCATTTACATCTTCATGATAGACTTCAGAAAACTCTTTGCAGCTTTGTCGTATCTCGTAGGAATTTAGAGCTTTTAAACGAAAAAATAAACTAAAACATTGACTAATATTCATATACGAACTTAATCGCTGTTTTATGTTGTTATCAATTATAGGGAGAAATGTTTCTACTTTGAATCTCTCTTTTCCATTCAGTTGTGCCGATGGCGCAGCGCCATCAAAAAATCTCTGGCGTGAACTTCTACGTCTTGTTCTTTGAGATAGATCCTTGATAGTCAGCTTCTGGGTTTTTTTCTTTGGCGGATGTATCAAAGTAATCAAATTTATCCCTAAGGTTAATAATAAAATCATGAAGTGAAGTAAACATATTAGTTGCTACGTCCAGTGTTATTGTTTCTTTCTGAAGATAGTTACTGGTTTTGTCCACTCTTTCCAATATGGAGCTCCAAGTTTTCGTCAGTATAATAAATTCTATCTTTCCCATTTTTCTAGACAGACCAAGGGCTTCGTCTCTAGTTTCTCGAGCCTGTTCAGTATCGTTTGCGATAGTCATCAAAGCTCCCATTATTTGTGTATAACCTTCTTGCAAAGCGCTTATTGCATCAGCTCGGGCTGACCATCTGGTTTGTGAAAGACTTTTAACAACTTTTTTGAACCTAAGTGTTCTTCCAAAATAGTCCATTGGTGGGTAGAGCCCGACAAATAGTTATACACTTTCTGAACAATTTCAAAAAACTGTGAGGCCTCTGGTACACGGCCAGCAGCATGGACACCTACCAAGTTTAGTGAATGTCCCGCACATGGTACAAAGGTGGCAAATTCACATTTCTCCTTGATTCTAGTTTGTAGACCACTATACTTTCCCGACATATTTGAAGCTTTGCCCTCTGCAATCTTTTATGGGGATATCATGAGACTAAAAAATCCAAACCGTTTCCGCTAAATACTGCGATCTATGCTCTACGGACGGGCATGCACGTATCATTCCTTTCCGAGGTTCTCTCTCACTCCCGCTTTTTATTTTACGCTCATTATTTGCCTCCCATTACTTCTCTTTACAACCACCATAATAGTATTTATTTATTTTTATACCGAAAACAGTAGATAATCGACGAATAAATAACGGAATACCTACTTTAGATCAGGTTCATTCAACAGTAATTACGCGCACTACAGCCGGAAGATTCGCATATAACAAAATTTGTTTATAAGTACATTGGTTCGGGATATTTCCTATTCCCGTTCGTACCGCCTTATTTCACCTTCGAATAAATTAGGCGAATGTTCATCAGCGGCTTTCGTGCAAAGCGATGCCGCCATGCTGCGGCGCGGGCGTCAGGAGTCGTCTATCTTAACATAACAGCCAATCAATCGAAAGTAGAGTAACTTCGTGCAATGTAAAAAATCTTCTATCTAAGTTATTGTCAGTTATTATTATTATAGAAAGTTATTATATTTTTTTTTTTCGGTTATCATATTGTTGACCCCGTCAGACTGTAGGGGCCCTATCGATCGCGGGGCCCTGGGCACGTGCCCATTGTGAATGAGGTGAAAATGGGAAAGAGGGGCCTGATATCACATACATATATATATCACGCCTTTATCCCCAAAGCGGTAGGCAGAGGTGCATTACACACCCTATCTTTGCCAGTAAATTTATTTCAAAATACTGGCAAAGTGCGGGTGTGTAATGCACCTCTGCCTACCCCTTCAGGGATATAGGCATTTCTCACATAATGAAGTAAATAATATTTCTGCTTCTATTTTGTAGGCATTGCAAGAAATTGAGAAACCTCGTGGCTTGGACCGTGGTCTGGCACCTGAAAAGATCCTAGCGGGGCAGCTGTTTCATGGGACATTGTACTTTTTAGTTAAATGGTATGTGAGTACTTATATTACTAGCTCTACAGTGGAATAACAAACTCCAACATTCAAAACATATTTGGGATTCCCTTACCTTAGGCCGGGTTTCCACTGACGCGGAGAGGAGCTTAGCGGTGCACGAATTGACCAATCACTTTGCTCGAAATCTCCGCTCCGCTTCAATGGAAACAGCACGAGTGGGGTGGAGCAGAGCTAAGCGGATATTCATAATAAAAATACAGCGAGCCGATGCGGTGCGGAAGACAACGACTTTAGGGTGCAGAGCGGAGGACAGCGGGGCGGTGCTGTGCAGAGGACAGCAGGGCGGTGCTGTGCGGAGGACAGCGGGGAGGTGCGGGGGACAGCTTTTTTCTTTTTAAACGATAACATGACGTATGATCTTTCTGAGAGATTTAGTGTAACTGAGCGCACAAATGTGCGATTTCAAAAGTCCGCTCCATTCCGCTCCGCTTCAGTGAAAACACTGACCACTTTTCACCGCTCTTCACCGCTCCTCTCCGCCCAGGTCCGCTTCAGTGGAAACACTGACCACTTTTAACCGCTCTTCACAGCTCTTCACCTGCTCTTCACCGCTCCTCTCCGCCCAGCTCTGCGTCAGTGGAAACGCGGCCTTACCCCACCCTTCCCTGATTCAAAAAAACTTCATGTTAAAACATTGTTTCAAGTAAAGGAATACTTGTGCCAAGTTCGATGAAAATCGGATAAAAATTGTAGCTGCTAGCCTGGAACACACATATAGACAGATGTACGAATAAAAGCAAAATTGTCCAAACTCTAAATTTAGATGTTTCCCTCGCTTTTTTTTTTTTTTTTTTTTTTTATATTTGGTTCGCCAAATTGACGCCGCCCGCCTGGTGGTAAGTCGTGACGACGTCTAGCGATTGTGGGCCACTCTCACAGCACACATTACTATTGAGAGTGGCCCTCAACTTGACGACCTACTGATGTGCCTCTTCACGCTCCGCTTAAAGAACCCAGGATTATATGTGGGAGGAAACACGTGCACAGGCAGGGCGTTCCAGGCCACTATCGTTCGGCAGAGAAACGAACGTTTAAAACGTTCGGTTCTCGCGAACATGCTATCCACTGTGTGGGGGTGGCATCTCTGCCCGGCACGAGTCGTTCGGGATCGGAAGGAAGAGGGTGGGATCAGATTGAAGAGCTCTTCAGAACACTCGCCGTGGTAAATACGGTAGAATGCGGCCAAGGAAGCTATTGTTCGGCGCTGAGCTAGCGGCTCAAGGCTTCCCGTTACCTCCGGACAACCAATAATACGGATAGCCCGTCGCTGCATAGCGTCGAGAGCGTCCAGCAGATACTTCGCGGAGCCGTCCCAGAGGTGAGAGCAGTATTCGACGCAGGGTCTAATCTGCGTCTTGTACAGCAGACACCTCTGGTCCGGTGTAAAGAATCTCTTTACCTTATTCAGTATTCCTAGTTTCCGCGAAGCTAGCCCTATACATCTTTCGATGTAGTTTTTATTATTGAGCTCTCGACGAACGTCTATGCCAAGGATATCAAGGTTGTCCTTCATTGGTAATAATGCATTCTGAAGAGAGGGTAGGGGAAGGAAAGGGGATTTCTTCGCAGTAAATGCACACGCCTGTGTTTTGCGGGCATTGAACTCGACCAGGTTCTCGGTACCCCATTGAGAGATACTGTCGAGGTTACGGTCGAGATCAGCCACGAGTCGTCGTCTCTCCTCCTCAATCTCAGATCGCCCCGCCGTCGGACGAACCGAGTAACTCCCGTGCAGTGTGCTGTCATCTGCATAGCAATGAATGTTCCCGAGGGATAGCATATCATTGATATGCAGAAGAAAGAGAGTTGGTGATAGTACGGACCCCTGCGGTACCCCGGCATTCACTTGCAAGAAGCGAGAAGCCTGGCCATCGCAGAGGACCCGCACTCGGCGCTCGTTTAAAAAGCTGGCAATCCAGCTGCACAGTTGAGGAGGTAGACCATATGCCGGAAGCTTGGAAAGGAGCGAAGCATGCCAGACCCTATCGAAGGCTTTGGCGATGTCCAGGCTAATAGCCAAGGACTCGCCGTGCCTTTCCATAGCCCCACCCCAGACATGCGTTACGAATGCCAGAAGATCACCCGTTGATCGCTTTGGCCTGAAGCCGTATTGTCGATCATTGATTAGCGAGTGATCCTCTAGGAATTGCATGAGCTGCTTATTTATAAGGAGCTCAAGCACCTTGCAAATGACTGAGGTGACAGCTATGGGTCGATAGTTGCCTGGATCGGACCGATCCCCTTTCTTGGGGATCGGTTGTACGTTCGCCTCCTTCCAGACCTCCGGCACGAGCCCTGAAGAGTATGACAGGCGGTACAGACGCGTTAATACTGGAGACAACTCAGCTGCACATTTTCGTAGCACCACCGCCGGAATGCCGTCAGGGCCACTGGCTTTCCGCGTGTCGAGTGACCGCAGCACTGCCCGTACATCACATTGCCTGATAACAATATCAGGCATTGTGTGGCCACAGTTGGCGATGGCGGGGGGCTGCAGGCCACGGTCGTCGACCCGGGAATTAGCCGCAAAGAGGTCTGCGAGCATATCCGCTTTCTCTTGGGCTTTGTGAGCCAGTGTTCCATCTGGGTAACGCAGCGGTGGCAGCGAGGGCTGACAAAAGTTAGATTGCACGGCTTTGGCCAGTTGCCAGAATCCACGGCTGCCCGTGGGATGGGAAGTGAGCTCCTGACCAAGCCGCGCGACGCGCTGGGCATCCGCTCTCTTAAAGGCCCTCTTACTCGACTTTGTGGCCCGGTTGTACGCTGCTTTGAGGTGGCCCACGTTTGGGTCGCGCACAGCCCGGGCCCTGATCCAGGCGCGATATGCCGACTGTTTTTGTCGAACAGCTTTGGCACAATCTCGCCCGAACCAGGGACGGGCTCTGCGGATACTGGCGACATCAGTGAAAGGGATGTAATAATCCATCCCTAAACTGATCTCGCCAGCAATAGCAGAAGCACTATCCGAAGGAGCCTTTCCTACAAAGCAGCGCTGGCTCCAGGGGACGGACGCAAAATAATCGCGTAGACCGTCCCAATCCGCTGACGAGTAGTGCCATAGTCGTCGTGACGTTTGCACAGGACGTGCAGGAGGTGACACCTTCATGCCAGCGTGAACAACACAGTGGTCGGAACTACCCAGTGGGGCTCCTACCGAAACACTGTACTGGGCTGGGCGACTCGTCAGCAGTAGATCCAGCAGAGCGGGCGCGTGATCTGACCTGTCTGGTATCCGGGTGATCCCGCATACCATCTGGGTCAGACCGTGGGAGAGAGCGAACGCATGGGCGGCTCTACCCGCATGATCAGTCTTGAGGGACCCCAGCCATTCAATGTGATGGCCATTGAAGTCCCCCAGAAACACTAGGTCAGCGTTCGGGAACCGCACCTGCGCTTCATCAGCCGTCTCGCTGAGGTACTGGAAGAGCTTTGTTGTCTCAGAATCCCCTGTGTGGGATCGGTAGACGCACACGTAGATCTGGCTCATAGAGCCATGGTCTACGTGCAGCCAAAGGACGGAATTGGAGGGGTTCTCTAGGCAGCGCAACCGGCGGCAGCAAACATCCGCCCTAACGAACACGCACACCCCGGCTTTGTCTCGAAATTGTTCCTCGATGACATAGCCGGGGTAACACAGGTAAGACGTGTCGTCAGGGCGGCGTATTTGTGTCTCCGTGAGGAACATCACAGCGGGCCGTGCCGTCTCAAGGTGGTGGTGGACGGTATCGAGGTTCGCATGGAGTCCACGGACGTTAGTGAACTCCACCTCGAAATGTGAAGTTGTGGGGTTTCCTAGGGCCGCTGTGTAACGTTTATTTCTTTTTTGTTGCACTGCCATTGTAGATTTTGAAGAAGAAGCGTGAAGACAGGGCGACATTTGGTGCAGCAGTAAGTGACAAAGCGCAGGGGCTAGCTTTGTCTAGAACCGTGTGGTTAGGTCGGAGCCGACCCGCCGGACGGAAGGGCTCCCAAACCCCCCTGATGCAAGGCCGCCGCTACCCCACACCGGTTACCACCCGGAGCGGCGATCCCACATCAGGATTATGCGCAACATGTGGGGCAGCCTCCTGGGGTGGTTGGCCCCAGGCGGGCCCCATGACTGTGTTGCGGGCGGCCGCGGCAACGCCGTTGCTAAGGGTCTCCCTGGCCGGCGAATCGACCCACACCACCCACACTAGACTCCGTTTCGCCCCCACTGGTCCCATGCCTGCTGCACCATACATCGCCCCGGGCCCGGCGGTGCAGCTGCTGAACCCCTAACGCAACCCAGCCTGGGCTGGGTTACTTGGGGGGCTTTAGCACAGCTGCACGGTGGTACCCCCCCGGACCAACACTGTTGTACCACCTGGTACTCACGTAGGGGCCGAAGCCACTCCATAGGTACCGTAAATTAACGAGCCTCGTCCGTTTATCAGCAGGTGCGCCACTAGCAGGTGAGGTCGCTGGGGCCCTATAGATGTTGGTAGAGCCCCTTTGCACCCAAACGCTCTGTCAACAAAGTCATTAATCTTTGTATGTGACCCAAAATGCAGCTAACACTCTGGGCTCATGTTCCCAGAATCCTGACTGAGTTGCCTAGTTTGACCGGGCTAGGTATGCATTTAATTATCCAGTCTGATGTCAGGTCATCTAGTTACAAAAGTACACATTAATTTTCCAGGCGCGGCTGTTTGGATGTAGACGTGGTTCCCGGTCATGAACTGGGAGAAGCGTATCCAGATTTCGTTATCAACTATTATGAAGAATGTGCTCCGTTCAGTGTTAGACATAAAGTTGGCAAAATACCGAGAACTGCACCAGAGGTTAGTAATATTATTACCTTTATTTGAATACTAGGCTTGGAGCCTAGCGTCTATTAATTAATACCATCATTGGCTCACGTTTGACATTTTTTTTTGTATTTCAAAGCAATGAGTTTACTTATATTAAGATTTGATTTATAAACAGATCACAAAAACTGATGTATCTGGACTCGAACACACGGTCTTCCCCTTACAGGAGGGCCCTTGTTGAGTTTTTGTAAATACAAAAATAATATTGATTTTGTATCAATTAATTTTTTGTTTAAATATCGCTGTATCACTATACACTGGTACCATTATTCGGTAGAGTTCCGGTAGATGGAGCCAACGCTAACCATAATAGCGCGATCCAGAAATTATGATATGAAACAAAAGTCGTGTTTTAGTCATCGTAGCTCAGTGGTCAGACCATTCCCCCTGTAAGGGCAAGGCCGTGGGTTCGATTCCAGAGACATCAGTTTTTGTGTTCTGTTTATAATTTCTATCTTTAATTAAATTAATTTTATCTTCTTATCTTAATATTTGACATATTATGAAATGTCTTCAGAATCGGTTTAGTAGTTTTGGAGCTTATTCAGTGCAAACAAACCTTTCTTTTAGTATTGGAATTAGGTATAAATAGTAGTGGATTTTGCTATCTATGAAAGCTACATCAGCAAACTGTATTGGCTCAGCATTTATACAATATCCTTCAAAATGTTTTTAAATTTAGGTACTTACCTTGCTTTTATTTTTCTGTCATACTTTTTATAATTTGACATTAAATTACATAATAATATATTGTCACTCTTCTACCACCAACCTCCATTTTTTATATAATTATTTATCTGACAATATTTGCTGCGTCAGTATCTTAAATATATGTAATTATTAAAGATATCTTAAAGATATTAAAGAATTTAAAAAGATATCTTAAAGATATTAATATTAAAGATATCTTTGGTTGTTCGCTGAGTGAGTTCACGAGAGTCACAATTTGTGTAATATGTTACAAATAGGTTAGTTTTTAATTTTAATTTAATATAATGTTGTCACTACACTACCGTATTGGGTTATGCCTGTAAAGATAGATGTAGTTCTTGATGAAATAAATTTTTTTTTCTTCTATATTTCCAGTTCTCTATGCCGAGTGCAGAAGAACCTTCAACAGTTGAAGACATGGATATTGAACTAGATATCAATACAGGTACGTCGATTTGATACCTACTGACTACTGCTTACCATTGAAATAGTCCAAATCAATTCTATTTATGACAGAACTATCTATTCTATCATGTTGACAAATTAATGGTTGAGAACAACGGTACTAAATGTTTACCGGTTCCATAAAACTACAACTCTCGTCGCTCAACTAATTCATTCACTCTGTTCAACAGTCATTACTGGGCACGAGTGATAAGGACAGAGACAAGGGAGATAATATAATTACTTGCATACGCAATTTAACTTAATAACGGTCCTTTTGTTTATATTTTTTTCTCTCGTCTCGTTGGTCTTGCTTTAGAATAGAATAAAACTTTATTGTACATCAATATCATCATTCACCGAGCCTTTCCCCAACTCAGTTGGGGTCGGCTTTCCAGTTTAACTGCGATTCGGCTGAACTTCGATATTTTCCGTAAAGCGACTGCCATCTGACCTTCACAACCCATGGGCGATATCGAAGTTCTGTAGTTAGACCGGTCGGATTTTTGATTTAGGGCTCCAACTACCCCTAACGACTGCCATAGATGTTTGTATGACAACCGGGACCGACGGCTTAACGTGCTCTCCGAGGCACGGCACATCAATATTACATACATAATAAAATTTCCAAGTTTAAATATGTACAAATGGCGGCCTTATCACTAAAAAGAGATTTCGTACAGGCAACCTTTGGATGGACAAGTAGAAAGAATAGAATTTAAAATAACCATAAGGGTAGGCATTGGTGCTTTACATATTAGTGAAAGAATTTTCGAAGTCAACCAGTTCAGTAGCACGCCATAGGTTTTGGCCTATAACTTTTGACCCCTTAGGGCTAGGTCAAATTTTCGATTTTTTGGCTTGCCTCCAGATCGAGGGCTATCCATAGAGGGGTCAACCATCATTGGAGCATAAACAGTTCTCGAGAGCTAAGGGGGACATTCCCCATTTCTATATATAGATTATTATAGCAGAGATTCTATTTAGTTCGGAATTTTCGGTTTGAATTACAGAGTGGTTATGGATTTTCCATGTAATGCCCGGTAACGGCAATGGGCTTGCTCCCTATTATGTAGGACCAACAAAATTACTGGCAGTATCTCTGCGCTAGACCATCTCTGTACAGTACCCGGCGATAAATATTGCACATCGACCTTTGGAAAGAGACAATCGGCTAATTTCGGCTTCGTAGAGCGTTATCTCTGTCGCACACTACCTATGTGACGTTTTGTCAGTCATAATGTGAACATGTTTTTTTTTTATTTTACCCGAACCTAAAGCCAACACTTATAGAAAAATTGGTGTATTTTATGCAAAGAATCTCCTAATAGATACCGGACTGTTTGTATTTCGTGCGACAGAGATAACGCTCTACGAAGCCGAAATTAGCCGATTGTCTCTTTCCAAAGGTCGATGTGCAATATTTATCGCCGGGTACCGGGTTAAAATCGGGTCAGTAGTTTAGGCATGAAAGTCGCACGAACCACTCTATCCATTGGTGAAAACCGCATCAAAATCCGTTGCGTAATTTTAAAGATCTAAGCGTACATACGGATCGGGCAACTTTGTTTTATACATGTTATGATAATGATTCATCATCCACCGAGCCTTTTCCCAACACAGTTGGGGTCGGCTTTCCAGTCTAACTGCGAAACGGCTGAACTTCGATATTTTCCGTGAAGCGACTGCCATCTGACCTTCACAACCCTTTGTCAATATAAAAAGGAAGAGAATCTTACATTATATTTTTATTAAAAATTATTATTTTTGATTACAGCAGCGCCAATAGAATTGCCGTCAGCCATTGAAGAGCCACAAACAACTTCAATGGAGGTACCTGTCAATTGATTGATGTTATACTACGAACATAATGTCTATCACTAGATTGTATACAGATATGTATAATTTATTAATTATTAAGTTAGTTTTGCAAGACAAAGTTATAATATTAAAAACTAGCGGTCTCCTGTGACTCCGCCCGCGTGAAATAGTGTTATTCCTGCGGGAACTCTCGGCATAAAAAGTTGCCTGTATTAAACCTTATTAGATTAGCTGTCTGCCAACAATAGTCTTGTTAAAATTGGTCCATCCGTTTAAGAGTGTGGCAGCCTTTAGAAGAGACCAACTGAGCCAATAAGACCACAGCCAGAGATTTCGGATTTAAGATTAACACTTTAGGTACGTCTTAGGGTGGTTTGTGAGACTTCTACCACTAATCAATGATATTAATCAAACAGTCAAATAAGTAAGTAATATTTATCAAACAATTTGATCGTTTACATGGCACTACATTCGTAGTCAAACGGAATTTGTGAAACAGAAAAACCGTATAAGCCGCGCAAGATGACAATAGGATCGGCGGCCATGTTGGTGACGTCATAGTGACGTAGATTTATCTGCAATACTGTTTTGTTATCCGTAGTTTTCAGCGGTCGATGTCGTCACAGAGCGGTTAGTGTGACAAGGTTCTATCCCACTCACATCGTGTTCGGCTTATAACAGAATATGTCAAGTCTATATCCTTTCTTTGATCTCTAAAATCGTTATTTTGTAAGCACATGTAATAGTCTAGGATCCCGCTGCAGAAAGTGCACTCATCGAGTGTTTGCTACAAAAGCGATATCTCGTCTATCCTCGTCTGACTTACCTTAAATATTTACCATCTTTAACAGCCAGCAACCCTTATTTGCGGCCAGATTTAATTAAGCAACCGTATATCATCATAAACAGAAAAAAAATAGCCTTAATTTGATATGTGTAATGAATAACGTATGGCTGCGAAGAGGTGCGGTCAAGTGCGCAACGGCAACCGTGATTTTTCAGAGTCTTTATATATATTGCCGTGAAGTGGACAATATTTTGTTTAAAAACAACTGAATTATTTTTTTTCCGAAAAATCAATTAACAATAACTAAATTAAAAATACTAGCGGCCACATTTTTATGGGCAACCTGGTAGGTATATATCTCCTAATCATAAATACTAGTTATCCCAGCGAACTTTGTATCGCCTCAAATATTAAAAAAAATAAGAATATTTTAATATTTCATGCAAATGTATGTATTATTAATTATAATTGAAAAACGCGACGGACGGACAGACAAATTGTCGTATTAAATAAAACTAGTTATCCCAGAGAACTTTGTATCGCCTCAAATATAAAATAAAAATAATAAAAAAATATTTCATGCAAATGTATGTATTATTAATTATAATTGAAAAACGCGACAGACGGACAGACAAATTGTCGTATTAAATATATAGATGAGTAAAAATTGGGTTTTTAGCAAACACTCGATGAGTGCACTATTCTGCAGCGGGGTCTCGTACTATAAGTACCTATAATATGATGTATCAATCATACTTTTATGAATTAAGTTTTGAATGAAATGAGTGGTGAGTGAACAAGGAATGAGTGTGAATGAATGACTGAAGCGGGACTGAAGCTGTGACTCTGTTCACACTACGCGGATGTCCGCGTATAGACAGTAGACTTGCGAACTCTCATTGGCGGATTCTCAAATCAGTCAATGAAAGTCCGCTCTGTCGCTAAAATCCCATTGGTAGATTCTGGAACGGGACAATGAGAGCTCACAAATCTATTGTCTATGCGCGGACTTCCGCTTAGTGTGAACAGCGTTTTATAGTTGAACAAAAATGCATCTTACTGCCTTAAGTGATGTTTTTAAATTTTTCTATCGATACGATACTTGTCATACAAGGAATTATATAGGTACAAATTTAAAGGACATTGCCTCAAAAAATACCCAATCGATTAAAATAATTCATGTACTGTGAGATAGGCCAAATATAGTACTATCGATTATTTAAATGTAATTCGATTGGGTATGCTATAAATAAAAGAGAAAACATTAGCATGGATTCGTTTTATTTCGATACAATCTTACAATAATCCCTGTATATAAAACGTGTATAAAACTTACAAGCGATAAATATATCTAATGTTATTTAAATAGAGTATCAGATACTTTGGTATGTCGTCGGTCGGTTGGTTCCTGTTGTATCGACTGCCGCGAATGTACCTCATACTATTCTCCTTATTATACTGCCTTTTTAGCTTATTAAAAAAAAATACAAGCCATAGACTATAGAAGATATACATTGATTATAGTTAGATGCGTTATCACCATAAAAAAATCTGTAGTCTTTTGAGGTACATCGGTAATATCCCATCATACACTATTCCACATACATACATTTGTTTTTTGATTTCTTACCGAAACAGCTCTTAGCTTAGATCAGTTTGAATAATGAGTTCTCTATGCCCCTGCGTAATAATCAGAATATTGCCATAAATGTTACTTAGACCAGTCTGGTTCTGGTCATCAACTGATATCAAAATGGGAGTTCTGTTATTAGAAATTATTACGATACCACACTTTTCCCGGCGTTTCGGCTGGGTTGCACCAGCCGTGGTCGAAGGTTGACTGCAAAATGTAATCTACTGGGATTAAATTTAACAAGTAAGTGACGACAAAGGGTTAGAATCTGTGATAAAATAGATTTTCGTGAGATGATTTTTTTTATGACAATATTTTTTTTATATAAATAGGGTACTCTGTCATCTTCCGCGGAATAAAATACTTTTCTGAAGTCAAGTAAAATCGGTTTTTGTATGTATGTAGATACTATATCTACATACAATTGTGCCATCATCACACTAAAGTCTAAACGTAAGTTCATCCCAGTACATCCAAAGATTGCCTGAAAGAGATTGCTGGTTGCGATAGGCCGACCATTGTACATGTATTTGGTGGTGGTATGATCCCTTATTTATTTGTTTGTTGGTAGATATCATGCTGGTGTATATAATAAAGAGTATATCTTTTTATCTATTTAAAAGTAGTAAATTAGCATGAGTTACAATCGCGGTAAGCAGTCCTTTATAACTGAGGCCTTAAAGTTTGTTAAGGAAAGGTGATATTGAAGCGAAGTCTTCGCATTCAGGGATCAACTTCCCCTTAAACTTGATGCAGGACTCGGCGCAGAGTGGTCCTTCGAACCACGCGCCGAGCATCTTCTTGCATTGGGCGCAGTTCTCGATGCACACCTCCATGGGATCGTACGTAGCTGGGAACATGGGAAGTTTTGGTTTTTAGCCCATTATATATATTAAGAATCCTTGTTTTATTATATTTAGTTTTTTAGGTGGGTACATTTAAGTACATTGCCTCGCCGGGCGCCACTAGAAATACGTCCGAGTGCGCACCTAAGGCGTCTGGAAGGCGGCAATGGACGCAGGGGCGGCGCGGGGGGCTAGGGCCGCGGACTTGAAAGAAAAAGGTAGTTTTATGATGCACAAGCTTTTATCCGCGTGGAACATTTTCTAGTTCCCAATTTCCACCTAGCCTATATCTATTTCTTACGTACTATAGAAACAACCATAGTATTATGTTTAATGCACGTCATTTTAAGGTGTCAAGCATGCTAAGGAATGAAAAAAACCTTAAGTTGTTACTTAAGCTATCTACCAGTGAAAGTTCTGGCATCTGCCGCTAAAGTCGGTCCATCCGTTTCAGAGATTAGCAGCCCTTTGAACATGGCACCGGAATTCGGAAGAGTTTGTCGATAACCAATGATAGCGCAGAAATGTCGGTCACGTGACCACATTAACGCATTTTTATTGGTTATCGACAAACTCTTATTACACTTGTTTTACAGTTATTTATACACTTTAATTACCTGGGTGATCAAAGTTCACATTTAGGTGTGTGTCGTCGAGCCAATCCCCTTTGTGATCAAAGTTTCTACACCCAGGTGGTATCTACTTTTAAAACCTTAAAGCAGCTAAGTTTAAAGTTCCAAAAGTAGATATACTTAATATAAGACAATGGTGCTTACTGTACTGTAAATAATGTTATGAGAAAAGCTCAAATGAGCATTAAAACTTCTACTTTCACAAGGTAACAACGTAACGATACTTAGCGCTTAAACCGTTTTCTTGGCACACCTTTTCAACTGTTGTGACCTATATTTTACTTTAACACGAACGGCTGATATACATAGGTACATACCTTATAGTGCCTGACATTTCGACCAGGTTACACTGACCGTAGTCACAGGCTGACTTGTGACTTTGTGACCTATGCACTCATATAAACCTTCAAGAATAAACAATTGTACCGCTGTGCCAAGTATAAGTTGGTCTAACTGCTCAACCAGTCCGTGTACCTATGCCCTTAGAAGAAAATAGATTATAAAATAATACGAGGGTGGATTGAAAAGTAATCGGCCTAACCAAGAAAATAAATACATAATAAATGAAATATATTTTTATTTTTCAACGTAATCACCATCAAGTTCATTGTAATTTTGCCATCTTCCCTTCCAAGCATTTAGCCCGTTGAAAAAAAATGATTCTTCCTTAGAGTCAAAATATGCGTCTACTGCTGCTTTGACCTCGTCATTTGTCAAAAGTCTTTGACCTCCCAAGTGCTTTTTTAGGTTAGGGAACAGAAAAAAGTTTGACGGTGCCAGATCAGGTGAATAAGGTGGATGCGGTAACAGTTCAAAGCCACAGTTGTAAATTTCTGCCATTGATTGGACAGACGTGTGAACACGAGCGTTATCTTGATGAAACAGGACTTTTCTTCTGATCATTCCTGGACATTTTTCTTTTATTTTCTCTCGTAAACGACGTAGTAAGGTGCAGTAATAATCAAAGTTTATAGTCTGACCCCTTTCAAGATAATCAACCATAATCACACCCTTCGAGTCCTAGAATACTGAAGCCATCACCTCACTTGCCGACAAAATCGACTTAGCCTTTTTGGGGGGTGGTGAACCAGGTCTTTTCCACTGTTTTGATTGTTGTTTTGTTTCCGGTGTACAGTAATGAACCCATGTTTCGTCCATAGTAACAAAACAATTCAAAACATTCATCAGCTTCCAATAACTCTAAACAGTCGCGTGCAATAGTCAATCGCATCCTTTTTTGCTCAACTGAAAGCAGTCGCGGAACCCATCTCGCAGACACCTTGTGGAAACCCAACACGTTGACTATTATGTATTGAGTACGTTCATAAGAGATGCCTATAATCTCGGCCATCTCTCTAATTTTCAATCTGCGGTCTCCCATAATAAAGTCGAGTATTTTTTAACATTTTCGTCAGTAGTGGACGTCGAAGGCCTCCCAGAGCGGGGTTCGTCTTTCACACTTTCTCTACTACGCTTGAATTCTGCTACCCAATTTTTGACGGATGAATATGAAAGAGCGCATTCCCCTAATGTACTGACTGAATTTTATGGAGGTACTTAATGACGGCACGCTGCTCGATTTGCTCCATTTGCGGAAATGATGTCAGATTGCTTTGTTAATAAATTTATAAAATTAAAACGTATTATCGCACACGTTTCAAACTTCACACAATTAACAGGTCTGAACTGTACTAAATAATTTGGGTAGATTTGATTCTTAGAACTAAATGGATCAGTGTTAGGCCGACTACTTTTCAATCCACCCTCGTATATTTTACAAAATGTCTACACACGAATACCAATATTCGTAATAGTTCGTAGACAGATAAGGGCGAACTTTAAGTCTCGTAATAGTAGTATAGGTAGGTATTATTTAACCTTGAAAATACCAGTAACATTATACAACAACACCCATCAGAGTAGCAAAATTACGAAAATCTACGACATAATGTCAATCGTTCAATATATTAATCTCTCCTCGGTTTATGGGGTCAAGTGTGAGCGGCTAAGGTGAAATTGCGCAACAGTAGCGAAAGTGAGGTGTCCAATTCACGAATTGAGGTCATTGTCTCCGGTGATTGACGAGTGTACACATCTCTCATGCATTTTAAAATAACATATTTTGAATAATCACGATTCTAAAAGATTTAGGGAGGATTGTATTTTATTGCTTGGCGGTTACGGTTTTGTAGTACCTCCCTAATTAGTCGGAATACTTACCTACACTAGCCTAAAATAAGTATATACAAATATGAGAACATGTCTCTGCTACTAGCCCAGTCGAAAGTATCAGAGGTTTAGGATCGTAGGTATAGGTTTTCTTTAGGGCCAGCCGAAAGTTGTGTAGGTAGATATTATTTCGCTAACAACCTATCCTAAAATCCATTCGAAATCCTGTTTCTTGATTAGGTAGGAACCACCACCGCTCATCAGACTTAGGTATAGCAGTTAAAAGTTCATATTATTACTGATGTAACGACTTTATTTTGGAACTTACAACTGTTCATCATAATTAGGGCCCCACCATATTATGAGGACAGGTAATTCTCTTTTACAAGGATGTCAAGCTTTATCTAGGATCATTATAAAACTCGATATCTAAGAAAAGATCTTAAACTGGATTTTAACCAGCGATAGTTTTCTTTCAGCGGTAGGTAATTCTCTATTTAATTTCTAACCAAACGTAGCCATCAAGAACCCAGCATAGTACGGTTTTAAATTTGTTTGAAAAAATATGTTTCAGTAGATCTTTACGGCGACAAGTGAGCCATCTAGTTATTTAGGAACATACTACAAATCTTTCATTATACAGGTATAATGAAAGATTTGTAGTATGTAACCAAAATGGCTTTAATCAAATATTTATATTCAGGAATATAAATATTTGATTGAAGTTATTTTGGTTTCTATCGTCAAAATGTCAGTGCTAGATTTAGGAAATTTGAATTGAGCAAAGACAAAGCTAAAAGTTCCAAAATCTTTGTTCCGCCGGTCACGTTTCATTTTAATCGTTGACCTCTCTGACCTTATGAATTTAATTACACTAAAGCATGTGTCTCTTTGCGTAAAAGTGGTTTTGTTCGACTAAAGAGGATTATAAGGACATAAGAATTTCCACCGCAGGTCTTCCGGCCGTACGTGAACCAAATGGTTTAGGACGAAGCGAGGGAAGGAGACCGGACGGTATGTCGTTGCTACCGTGGAAGATGGGAAGGCCTTTGGTGTGGGACGCTACATGCGTTGACACCTTAGCCCTTCACACCTTCCAAGCACATCCGGATGTGCCGGCGCTGCTGCTGCATCGGCTGAAGGCCTTAAACGGCGTAAATATGCTAACCTAGTAGGAGATTACATATTTGAGCCGATTGGGGTTGAGACACTGGGGTCATGGGGTCCGAGTGCTCGCCGCCTTTATGGGATACATTGCTAAACGCCTAATCGATGCTTCTCGAAGGCTGGCTATTTTCTGGCCCAAAGAATAAGTATCGCCATCCAACGTGGCAACACAGCCAGCATTCTGGGAACCTTCCCAGTCGGCAATGACGCGGATTGAAATGTAAATATTTTTAGTCTATAATTATGTATATTGTAATTCTTATTGTAAATATAATATATATTTTTCATCTAGAAGATACAATTTTTATAATAGACCGAGCGAGCGAAGCGTCAACTTTTCGAGATTAGGCAATTCTGCTTTCGTGCTTCTGTCTGTATGTATGTGTGTTCCGGGCAAGCAGTCACAGTTTTTATTAGAACTTTACAGAACTTGGCACAAGTGTTCATTGATTTAATACAGTTTTTCGTCTTGAGCTTTTTGGATTGGGCCGAAAATGGGGTAAATAAAGTCAAATCTCAAACAATGTTTTTAATGTTCGCGAGGTCTACTGTTCGACCATAGAATTTTGTCATATATAGATATATATATATTATCCGATCTCCAATAAAATTGGCACAAGTTAGTGTTCCTTGATTTATAATAATCTGGTCGTCGTGAGCTTTTTATATAGAGTTCCGTAGTAAAAGTCTCGGAACCCCTATAGTCTCGACTTTCCTCCCAAACGGTTAGCGATGGAAACATGAAACTTAACTTGGCATGGATATGTATTATTTACGTCGACAAAGTGCTAAAATAAAATCTATTCAAATATTTTTTTTGGGGCACCTCCCCTACTTGTAACGTGAAATAGTAGATTGTTAACCAAGGGAAGAAAGCATCCCATTTCTGACGAGATATTTTGGCGCTCGAATGTAGTGAGAGCGCCTATAGTTTGAGGCAGAAATGGGTGTTTTCACCCGAGTTAAACACTCTACTTTTCATTTCGAATACGAGGAAAGCCAATAAAAGTAAAATAAAACAAATATAACAATAGAGATTGATCACGTATCAGATATTGTACTTCCCGCCTTCTTTTTTAATTTTTGTTTTTCATTCGCACTTTTTCCAGGGCAGGCAAGTCTTTTGGTCATACCGCCTTGTTATTAGTTATATTTTTCCATCCAAAATGGTCTTCAGTTTTTTTTATTACTTCAGTTATTTTATTACGCACATATTTGAGGATGCACTATAGAGTATTTTTTTATGATTTGACGCGTTACGGCGGTCGAATTAGTCAGGTTTGGTTGGAGTCTCAATCTTAAAATTGTGATTAAAATAGGTACTCAGTATTTTAAGGTATAATTGTCCAAATAATTATTGTTTGTGCTATTTACGTTTTATTTTATTGTAACCCAACTCTTTTTTTGTTTATGATCATTCAAAAACCAGAATGTTGTATTGACTATCGAACTTTGGCTGTATACGTGTTATGCCATCGCCTCAAGATATGCTGATGATTTTTTTTTACTTTTCCGCCCTAGGGCCGAAATGTATCACTTTCAACCCGCATATTAGGTAAGCAATGACCCACTTTCAGAGCATGAGAGATGAAAATGATATTTTTTTGTCACCTCTATACCATCGTGTAGGGTATCATTAGATTGGTCTTTTAAAACATTAAGAGGTTGCTAAGATGATATCTGTTTGTGAGATATTCAGCTTTGAATAGCATGTTTTTGCGAAAGCAACGCGTCCCTCCCCCTCTATAATCTAAACAGCTGGCGTGAATAGCGTGAAGAACTTATAAAAAATCATGATGGTAGTCCATGTATTGAACTTTTAAGGAAAACTAGAGCAGATTAGATAGCTCTATAAGTTCAGGAGTTATAGCGGCTACATGGGGCACACTAAAAGTTTTGCACTTCTAGCTAATCGGAACTATTTGAATTTCGAATGTTATATTTTTTTAAACGTTGCAACCTTCTTAGTAATAAAAAAAACAATTGGCGGGAAATCATTTGTCAATTGTTTTTTATCACACATCAAAGTTCTACGTATGCAACGAAAATGGAATTAAGTCGAAAAGATTTTAGAACGATGATTTTTTATGATTTTAAAAGTTCTCTCTCTCCGCAAGACTGTGCCGCTCGTCTTCAAAATGCTTTTGGGAGAGAAGCACCTTGTTTGAGCACCGTGAGGCGATGGTTTGCTGAATTTGAGAGAGGTCGAGTTTCTTTACATGATGAATTTCGTGAAGGGCGGCCTTCAACTGCCGTCAACGAAAATAATGTGGCTACTGTTAAGCGGTTAATTAAAGAAGGTCCGCGGATTACCTATGAGACAATTCGAGGACTTGGAGATTGGTATGAGTCAAATCCAGAAAATTTTACACGAAGAATTGAAAGTTCGGAAACTTTGTTGTCGTTGGATCCCTCATGAACTGACAGCGGAGCAGAAGCGGGCTCGCGTGGAATGGTGCTCACAGATGCTACTGAAGTACGACCACGGACATTCTAATGCTGTTTATGACATTGTCACAGGAGACGAAACGTGGATTTATTGTTTTGAACCCGAAAAAAAACAGCAATCTTGTGAATGGGTGTTTGAAAATGAGAACAAGCCAACAAAAGTGAGGCAGGCGAGAGACGTTGGTAAAAAAAATGATCGCGTTTTTTTTTCTCAGCTACGGGTCCCATCTGTACAATTCCACTTGAAGATCAAAAGAGTGTTAATGCTGAGTGGTATTCTACCATTTGTTTACCCTGGGTGTTAGAAAAAGTTCGCGAAAGACGACCCAAAAGCCGCGTTCTCCTACATCATGACAACGCTTCTTCACACACGGCCAACAAAACAAAGTCATTTTTAGCTTCCGAAAAAGTACAACTCGTCACCCATCCTGCGGCCTGCGCATAGCCCCGACTTAGCACCCCGTGATTTCTGTATTTTCTCCAAAATCAAAGATTTGATGAGAGGTTTCAATTTTACCAACTCCGAAGAGGCAGTGATAGCGTTCAATCAGCACGTAGAAAACATGCCTTCAGATCTGTGGTCCTACTGTTTTAAAAAATGGTTCGATCGCATGAAAAAATGTTTAAAATGTAAAGGAGAGTATTTTGAAAAGCAATAAACATAATATTTTGGTTTTAACATTTTTTTTTAAGTTACGCAAAACTTATAGTGTAACCTACGTATTATTTATTTATTTATTTTATTTTTTTAGGAAAGCTTACAGCTATTGAGTTTACAATCATTAATCAAGAGTGGTCAGTGACACTTGCCAAAAACAAGCTTCCACATATAGTGATGACACTATAGTCGCCGGTTTGAAAATAAACATAATGAAAACAACGAAAAAAATAAGAAACAAAAAACCAAAAAAAATCCAAACATTGTACACATCAACATACCGTCACCAAAATAACAAAATAAAACAGTTCATAAAAAACTAGATTGGGTCCAGATGCCTGTTCAAGGTCATCTGTCCTCTGCCGTCGCCGTCGTCGTCCCAAAGTACTCCCTATTAATTAGTTTTCTTACACTGTGTGCACTAGTACAAAAGAGGTCGATTTCAAATTGCGCAGATAAGTCGTTAAATGCCCTCACACTACGTATACTGAAGCTATTGCGTCTATAATTATAGGTGACTACTCTATTCTTGCGTGATTTATTTGCTTTGCTTTGATTAGGGGGAAATAGGGGCTTAAAGTCCAAATAATGTTTTTAACTCAGGTTTCCAACACTATGTGGTTTGTTTGTTGGTTTTCAACCAAGCTGTAAACTCTGTTAACCAATGTTTATGATATTTTACGCAATTGGTCGAGCCTGAGCGCTCTTCACAATAAAATACACAGTTAAACAAATAGGTAGGTACGTGAATATTGTGAATAGTTAATTCAAAATTCTGCTTATGAAATTTATCTCTGCGAATTAGTAATTAAATCACTAAGATAAACGTCAATAAACGCAGTTTATTTATGCTAACGAGTTTTATATGTATTTATTTAAATCGTTTATTAAATAGTAGTTTGGTTTGCAAAGATAATGATTTTATAATTGAATGAACCGGACAGTTCTGATACAAACCTGCAACGATTAGATACCTATTTTTTTGCACAACAAATAGGTAAAATATGATCTCTCTCGCTCCTCATCTGATTCTTGTACAGTTACAAATATAGACTTTTTAAGTAGGCTAATGTTTATTAGCTTAGATTTAATATCCAATGAGTACATATGTACATCGATAAAATGTATTGATTATGTAGTTACTGAGTAGACATTGAATCTATATCTTTAGATGTGTCAGAATGGAACCAAGATCAAATGCAATTTAACAGTTAAGTTTTCGGGACTTTAACGCGTAAATTAGGTAACTTAGATATAGCCAGACTTTCCAAGATCAAATGACTAAGTATCTAATTCCTTAATTAGGTACTTACGTGGTGACGACAGGAGTACGAAATTTGTGAGTGTGAGTATGAGTAGGTACTCTAAAATTAGGGTAAGTACATAATATGTACAAAGGGATCTTACCAAGATTTCAGTGTCCCAAGCCAACTTTACCCTGCACTGTGCTCCTGCCAATCAAGTGACGAGGCTCCAATATATTGGCAAAGGGTGGGTTTAGGTACAACATGCCTCTGCCTAGGTAGGTACCTATGTACCTACTTACTCTTAACGTTGAAACAGTTATTAACATGTTTAAAAAGCCTAGAAAACTATTGAACCAACTGAGAAAAATTTACCGAAATCATTTCATTGGTCTCCAAGTATCTCATTTGAATTACCCGATTTAGAAATGGAGAAGGTCTGGCTTAGAATAGAATATTTTACTTTTCTCAAGTCAATTTATTATCCAATCAAATTACCCAGACTAGTCCTATCAGCGAACTGTCTGGTAGAGTAGATTAATAGGGATAGGTACACACGAATTTTATTTGAGGTGCATCACAACGAGGAATCTTAGAACAGGCAACGCGTGGCCAGAATATTAAATTATCCATTCTTGGATAAGTTTACATATAAGAAAACAAGCGCACATCACATCAGAATTCCTTAGTAACTCGGATAAAGCTCGAATATTAGAAATTTTCATTTTCTCACATGAAATACGAGAGCGGTAAACTTAAGCAGGGACGGCGGGGTTAGACAATGCAACGATAACTTAGTTTACATACTATTATGGGCAACCTGTCCGTGTTTGCGTAGGGCAATATGGTTCTTAACCATAGAGCCTTTATTTAAGTTTTTTATTACAATGTAGTATATGATGTTGGATTTTTTTATATATAAGTAATTGCACTAATTTCGCTAAATAGAAGACATTACAAACGTCAACATATATTTCACCTACTCACGAGGCATTGTCAAAACTGTCTCCAAAGAGATAAAACTTCATTATCTTTATATAAAACTTAGCCTGGATAGCTATGCTAATGCTTCATAAAAAATTTGGGATTTCGCTTTCGAAATCGAAAGCGAAATCCCAAATTTTTTATACGAGTGTGGATTGAAAAGTAATCGGCCTAACCAAGAAAATAAATACATAATAAATGAAATATATTTTTATTTTTCAACGTAATCACCATCAAGTTCAATGCACTTTTGCCATCTTCCTTTCCAAGCATTTAGCCCGTTGAAAAAAAATGATTCTTCTTTAGAGTCAAAATATACGTCTACTGCTGCTTTGACCTCGTCATTTGTCAAAAATCTTTGACCTACCATGTGCTTTTTTAGGTTAGGGAACAGAAAAAAGTCTGACGGTGTCAGATCAGGTGAATAAGGTGGATGCGGTAACAGTTCAAAGCCACAATTGTGAATTTCTGCCATTGATTGGACAGACGTGTGAACACGAGCGTTATCTTGATGAAATAGGACTTTTCTTCTGATCATTCATGGACGTTTTTCTTTTATTTCTTCTCGTAAACGACGTAGTAAGGTGCAGTAATAAACAGAGTTTATTGTCTGACCCCTTTCAAGATAATCAACCATAATCATACCCTTCGAGTCCTAGAATACTGAAGCCATCACCTTACTTGCCGACAAAATCGACTTAGCCTTTTTGGGGGGTGGTGAACCAGGTCTTTTCCACTGTTTTGATTGTTGTTTTGTTTCCGGTGTACAGTAATGAACCCATGTTTCGTCCATAGTAACAAAACGATTCAAAAAATCACATTCATCAGCTTCAAATAACTCCAAACAGCCGCGTTCAATAGTCAATCGCATCCTTTTTTGCTCAACTGAAAGCAATCGCGGAACCCACCTCGCACCTTGTGTAAACCCAACACGTTGACTATTATGTTTTGAGTACGTTCGTAAGAGAAGCCTATAATCTCGGCTATTTCTCTAATTTTCAATCTGCGGTCTCCCATAATTAAGTCGAGTATTTTTTTAACATTTTCGTCAGTAGTGGACGTCGAAGGCCTTCCAGAGCGGGGTTCGTCTTTTACACTCTCTCTAGCACGCTTGAATTGTGCTATCCATTTTTTGACGGATGAATATGAAAGAGCGCAATCCCCTAATGTACTGATTATATCATCATGGATGACTTTTGATGACAGCCCCTTCTTATGGAGGTACTTAATGACGGCACGCTGCTCTATTTGCTCCATTTGCGGAAATGATGTCAGATTGCTTTGTTAATATATTTATAAAATTAAAACTAATTATCGCACACGTTTCAAACTTCACACAATTAACAGGTCTGAACTGAACTAAATAATGTGGGTAAATTTGATTTTTAGAACTAAATAGACCAGTGTTGGGCCGACTACTTTTCAATTCACCCTCGTATAATACAGGTCAATTCCGGCGTTTGTTTCTATTTTCGGCTTTATAATTCGGCGATCAATTCTGTTGTGGTCATAGTTCTAACCTAACCCACTGCTACCCATTCCAGATACCCAGACCAGACTGCGTGAAGTTGGTTCTGCAGCGATTTCTTTCTGTCACTAAATTCTGTTTTTTTTTCTTTTTTTATATTGGGTTCGCCAAATTGACGCCGCCCGCTTGGTGGTAAGTCGTGACCACGTCTAGCGATTGTGGGCCACTCTGACAGCACACAATACTATAGAGAGTGGCCCTCAACTTGACGACCTACTTATGTGCCTCTTCACGCTCCGCTTAAAGAACCCAGGGTTATATGTGGGAGGAAACACGTGCTCAGGCAGGGGGTTCCAGGCCACTATCATTCGGCAGAGAAACGAACGTTTAAAACGTTCGGTTCTCGCGAACATGCTATCCACTGTGTGGGAGTGGCATCTCTGCCCGGCACGCGTTGTTCGGGATCGGAAGGAAGAGGGTGAGATCAGATTGAATAGCTCTTCAGAACACTCGCCGTGGTAAATACGGTAGAATGCGGCCAAGGAAGCTATTGTTCGGCGCTGAGCTAGCGGTTCAATGCTTCCCGTTACCTCCGGACAATCTATAATACCGATAGCCCGTCACTGCATAGCGTCGAGAGCGTCCAGCAAATACTTCGCGGAGCCGTCCCAGAGGTGAGAGCAGTATTCGACGCAGGGTCTAATCTGCGTCTTGTACAGCAGACACCTCTGGTGCGGTGTAAAGAATTTTACCTTATTCAGTATTCCTAGTTTCCGCGAAGCTAGCCCTATACATTTTTCGATGTAGTTTTTATTATTGAGCTCTCAACGAACGTCTATGCCAAGGATGTCAAGGTTGTCCTTCATTGGTAATAATGCATTCTCAAGAGAGGGTAGGGGAAGGAAAGGGGATTTCTT
>OY748297.1:16463817-16665296 GCA_963556515.1 Nudaria mundana | reverse complement strand
GACTGCTGTGGAACGTTTTCTTTTTTTATGTTGCACTGCCATTATATATTTGAAGAAGAAGCGTGAAGACAGAGCGACATTTGGTGCAGCAGTAAGTAACAAAGCGCAGAGGCTAGTTTCGTCTGGAACCGTGTGGTTAGGTCGGAGCCGACCCGCCGGACGGAAGGGCTCCCAAACCCTCCTGATGCAAGGCCGCCGCTACCCCACACCGGTTACCACCCGGAGCGGCGAGCCCACATCAGGATTATGCGCAACATGTGGGGCAGCCTCCTGGGGTGGTTGGTCCCAGGCGGGCCCCATGACTGTGTTGCGGGCGGCCGCGGCAACGCTGTTGCTAAGGGTCTCCCTGGCCGGCGAATTGACCCACACCACCCACACTAAACTCCGCTTCGCCCCCACTGGTCCCATGCCTGCTGCACCATACATCGCCCCGGGCCCGGCGGTGCAGCTGCTGAACCCCTAACGCAACCCAGCCTGGGCTGGGTTACTTGGGGGGCTTTAGCACAGCTGCACGGCGGTACCCCCGGACCAACACTGTTGTACCACCTGATACCCACGTAGGGGCCGAAGCCACTCCATAGGTACCGTAAATTAACGAGCCTCGTCCGTTGATCAGCAGGTGCGCCATTAGCAGGTGAAGTCGCTGGGGCCCTAAAGATGTTGGTAGAGCCCCTTTGCACCCAAAAACAATCTGTATCACAAATCACTAATCTGTAGAACTTCTGTTCATCATCAACAACAACATCCGTATCACTAATCTGTAGAACAAACATGTTGACTTTTAGTTAATAATGAAGTATTGAAAATCGCAATGTCGTGTTTCGGACCGAGAACCCTTCGAGCATTTGACTCTTCGAACGTATGAAAATCGGTCGTGACTTAATAATAGACAATTCTCAGGTATTATGAAATTCGGACTTTTGTAAATCGGAACATCGAAATTCGGAATAAAGTTTTTCGGAGTATTTGGGTGTTCCCTTAGTAGAAATCGTCACGTCACGCTTATCAGTGATTCCAAACCGTGGGTCCGCAGAAGTCAACATATGATCCGCTTTAATTTTTTTTTTTTTATATTTAGTGTCGGCGTCGTTAGTAAAACGAAAATTAACCCAAACCCTGGTTGGGTTGCGTTGCAGTTGCGTAAAGAACTTCGTTCCTGACGTGGGTCCCCAGACCGCACAACCTCAAATGGAAAAAAACAGAACCCTTATAAGGATCACTATCTGTTGTATCAAGCTGTTTATATCAAATACTCTCTACTGTCCCTTGAAGTAGGGTCTTTTGTAGGGTCTACACTCCCTTGTCCCTAAAAATCCAACTTCTAAGCCAACGTAATCAAAAAATACTTACGTCGTTTATGCTGCAAATTTTCGACACACGCAAGGGAATCAAAACTTACAGGGTGCTTCCAGTGAACTCAGTGAACTCGAAGCTACATCTTATACTCGTAGCACAGATAACGGAAAAGTTGCGAAAAGCAAAAACTTAAGGTTTGTACGGGGCCCTCAGTGGCAAGTCCGACTCACACCTGGTCGGTTTTTTAAGTGTTTTTTTCCGAACAAAAAAGTTGGAGAGTGTTTTAACCCTAAATTATAAGCTAAAAAAATATAGAAATAAACAGTCGAATGATAATCCGATTTTATCCGATTATTTATGCCATTGACAAAATGAGAAATTAGGGGTAAAATTGTATTAAGTAGTTGACAGTCTATTATTTACCGATTGCTGGAGTGCAGGTCACATGTCCGTAGTTGGCAAAGAAGATGATTGCAAAGAACCCGACGACTGCCACTGCGAGATTACCAGCCATTTTGGAGAGCTGTAACATATGAAATAATTACTAACTTGTTAATTAACTGTGATATCGTCTAATTGCTAGTTTTGGAAGAGGAAATCGAGTGAACTCTTATAAGGTTAGTTTTAAAGCAAAGAGTAGGTGTGCTTACTTTCTTTAATTATTTTACAACTAGTGGTCCCGGCGAACTTCGTACCACCTGAAATTGTGCTTAAAACCTTCCCTGAACCTCCACGAATATTTTTAGAAATTAGCCAAATTAGCCAAATCGGTCCAGCCGTTCACGCGTGATGTCGTGACCAAGGGAACTTTACTTTGGGTCCCAAAGTAAACAAACGAGTTGGTTTACTAGGCTTCAACTAACTAGACTGCTAAGCGCGCAGTGCGACCGGTGCCGTTGACAATTCCAGAACGTTCGTTTACTAAGCTAACTTGCTATTTGACTCGTTAGACTCCTAGGTGCTAAGCAAGCCTCTTGCCTGTGTAGGCTAAGCCTTAAACAACGAAACGCTTTGAATAGTTTTTTAATACTCTGAAATCGATTACCATTTGTGAGTAGTAGATACTACAATCATACTCGGACACAAGTTAAGTGTTAATTCCAATTGGTTTATGTCTAGAGAACCAACTCGGTCAATCGAATGCAGTAGGTAGGTATCTACTCTTAATCAAGTGTTAAATTGCGGAATCCAAATACTCAAAATCCAAAAACGCCTTGTGGTATTCAGTTTAAATTTTTTTTCTGTTTTAAAACTTGAATTTTATGATTTCACAGGATGTAAAGAGTAAAGCTCGGTAAAAAATGTAAAGCTCGGTTCCGTTGTCATTAGTAAGCTTTTCTCTCCATATACATATTTCTCTCAATAAAAGTACTGCTTACCCACCTAATTCTATATTATCGTAATCGGAACAGGTCTACTTCTGTACTGTACTAGAAGAGGTTCAATCCTGCAATCTTTTATTTGCATGGCCAATACCTTTCTCTATGTACCGCCACTGAGAGTTCGCAAATGAAAGGCTTCTGAGTAATATCTCCTTATATTAGAAGGATTAACACACACATTCACTGTTTACTAGATTTAAAATATAGGGCTATTAATTAGTTAATTGAAATAAATGATGGAAGTAAAGTAATAAGTAGCAACACAAATGCACTTGTTTACTCTAGTTGTTATTGCCATAACATTTTAAAGTCTATATTTGAATGAAGAATCACACAAGCACTGCACCAGCTAAGCACATTTAGCTGTCTGTGACAACCGACAGATGAACGATGTTGTATCGATACACGGTCGTATACTTAACGGAAAATTCTTAGCAACGACCGTTCATAAGTGGAACTTGTTTAAATATGTAACCACTTTGCTATGTTGTATGTTGGGAGAGGTGGGGCGACAATCGACGCGTGCGCTTAAGGGATTTCCCAGGTAACCGATCTCCACCTTTGCTCTGCGAAAGCCGAAAGTTCTAAGGAGGAAGTCGATGACATTACATTGATATTAATATGGACTTACAACCGTTCAATAAACTAAAAGAATGCGGTCCATTAATACAATCATTGCTTTATATTATTACTACATCCATTACAGATGAGGATTGAGAAATAAGGATGTGTATATTGTAATTACGCATTACCTACAATAATTACAATGCAGAAGTGTCAATAAAAAATAAACAGATTTTTACAATAACAATGTTAGAACAACAAAATAATAGACATTTACATCTCAACACGCTCTGAGTATAGGCAAATAATTAGATAAATCTAATCCAGAGGAACGCTGAAAAGGTCTGAAGGACGTATGTAATAAACTACGTCCGAATTTGTCCTTACTGGCCAAAAGACTAACGCGCATACTATTGTATTGCACGTTCTATAACATGTTCAATCCTACAAAGAAATTAATCAAAGAAATGCAAGCGATGATTGTTCATCGAAGATAAAGGTGATTCCAACGCATTTATTCCAACACGTTAATTATGTATAATTAGGAACCAATGATCCGAACAAAAACCAGTTATAAAATAACTTGCAAGTCGTATTCAAATAAATACCGCGGTTATGGTTTCCCTTTAGCAACAAAATTTAATGTGGTCATGACTGGCGAAGTGGTCATAACAGAAATGAATACGAACAAAGACTTGTACACTGTTAATAGAATCACCAAAACTCGTTTATAATGTCATAGTATTTTTAAATATCATACAATTTCTTCCGCGTAATATAATGTAACTAACAACAAAATGTGAGTACCTAGCAGATACCGGCAAGGTCACTTAAGTATGCACATGTAATTGGTTAAGTGGACCAAGGTAGATTCTTCGATCAACAACAAATTCGCGACTACTTAGATTCCTTTCAAGGAAAGTATGAATCAATGTTGCGTAAGGAGCATCGTTTACACGTTTACCCATTGTACATATTGTAATTCTATTGAAGTCTTCTTTATTTAGAATCTACATACATAAAGAAGGATAATTCGTTTTAGTAATTTCGATCTAGACTGTCAAAAGTTTTCAGTTTTAGTACCCAATAAAATTACACACAATAATTGTTTTCGGAGCATGTCCACGATATTCCGATGTATCGAAATAAACTGGCTCGCCTTCAATGGTAGCCCGAGGCGCCAGAATGTTTCCACACGGATGATACTTTTAGGGCAATTCAAAATCTATTCAAATTAGTGAAATTTACTTTATAACAATGAAATTGCACATAATTAAGTTTCACGGTTGCGAATTTATAAGGTTATGACTTAACTGCGTTGAACAAAACTGTACCGGTCTATTAAATTTTATTACTGAAAACTTTGAACTACTGCAGTATCTATGTGTATGTGAAAATGTCTAATAAAAAACACTATAATCAAAATGGCTTGTTTATAATTAAGTGCGATCTCAAAATTTAATTTAAAACATTGCAGAATCGCCGTCATTTCGGACAAAAGAATTTAACTTCCGCGCTGACGAACAAAAGTCAAATGTAAATAACCTCTGGACTTACTATGCTAAGGATAATCATGCCACAATGTTTACATAGCTCTTTATGACCGGTAATATAAATGCGCGTAATGTAAGTATGGATCAATGGAAACTGTTCTATAATATAACTGAGCTTCGAACCTACCTTTTAGGAAGCGGATCTCGTTATCAGACGATCGGTTTATATCACAATTATTGTTAATACAACTTCCTAAACTTAAAATTATAAAGTCTCGATCCTGCTCCTGCCGGATACCGACAGTGTGATTGATGTCTAACTACACAAAAAAAAAACAATATTTCCGTGTATTAGATCAGCTCACAAAAATCAACACGTGAGAAAAATGGATTTTAACGTCCAAAACCGGATCAACTACAGAATCTAAACGTGACTAAAGAAAATTTTGTAATTATTTAAGCTTTCATGTTCAGATATAAGCATCTTACTCATTACTCGCTAAAGTAATTTCATCAGCAATTATTACAACGATCACTATCACAGTTGATACATTGATACTAACGCTGTTGTCTAATACAATTGTAGGAAATGTTCTTGATCACGTTAATGAACGACGAAATAAAACCCAAACCCCCAAAGGTAGCGGACATTCCCCCCTCCTTGTCAGAGGCCGTATAGGTGGCCAAAGACAACTGTCACCCTCGTTTATCCTTCTGAGGGGGTTCCCGGGACCCCTGGTAATGAACGTTGGTACTTGGGAGGACAATAAAAAAGATACAACTACCTAACATCAATAACTTCGTCAGAGTTGGCACAAAATGCTCTAAAAATCTCAATATAAATTATGTTTGACTTACTTGAAGAACTTGAAGCAGAAGAATTTAATGTGGATTTCTATGGATTCTTCTATGAATGCAAAGTATCGACTGTGGTAGGAACACAGGGATACATGGGGTTTTATACTAAAATACAACAAGAAGAAGTAACCAATCGTATCTGAAACAGCTGGAGATTCCTCCATTATCTAAATGGATCGGGTAATTAGATTTTGCTAATGTACGATTTATTTCATTAGTTCACTTTCAGCAAATTGTAGCAGAGTGATAGGAAATTGTAACGGAAAGTAGGTTATATCTTCTTAATCTCAAATATTTGATTACATTAGTATTACTTTCTAAGATGCCTTACTGATAGGTTCACGATGTAAGAGTAAGTATGAATGTAATGTAAGTATGTGGTATTCTGGAATGACAATTTTACAAGCTATTCTCATAATCGGATCTCATTTAAGGATCGATAAAATTTTGATATTGTATGATAGTCGTAATCGACGGCGAGTGTTAAGTATGGCTACACTGTGGGATATAAAACATCCATAGTGCAATGAATAAAACGTATTCACTGCACTATGGATAAAGCATTATAACAATTAAATAAATATAAATTACACCTCTAGGAGTTAGTTATGAGTTAGTAGAGGTAACATAAGTGGTATCACATATAGTATAGGTGGATGAAGTGAGGAACAGCGTGATACGGGAACGTTACGGTGTACTAGAAGATGTAGTGACTAAAATACAAAAAGGAATGCTAAAATAGTTTGGGCATCTAAATGGGATGGATGAATGGAGATTGACAAAATATATACAAAAGGCAAGCGTGGATAAACAGGCTGGTAAGGGTCGACCTAGGAGAAGGTGCAAAGGGGCTCTACCAACATCTTTAGGGCCCCAGCGACCTCACCTGCTAGTAGCGCACCTGCTGATCAACGGACGAGGTTCGTTAATTTACGGTACCTATGGAGTGGCTTTGGCCCCTACGTGGGTACCAGGTGGTACAACAGTGTTGGTCCGGGAGGGTACCACCGTGCAGCTGTGCTAAAGCCCCCCAAGTAACCCAGCCCAGGCTGGGTTGCGTTAGGGGTTCAGCAGCTGTACCGCCGCGCTCGGGGCGATGTATGGTGCAGCAAACATGGGACCAGTGGGGGCGAAACGGAGTCTAATGTGGGAGGTGTGGGTCGATTCGCCGGCCAGGGAGACCAAGGGTCTCCAAAGCAACGGCGTTGCCGCGGCCGCCCGCAACACAGTCATGGGGCCCGCCTGGGACCAACCACCCCAGGAGGCTGCCCCACATGTTGCGCATAATCCTGATGTGGGATCGCCTGGTAACCGGTGTGGGGTAGCGGCGGTCTTGCATCAGGGGGGTTTGGGAGCCCTTCCGTCCGGCGAGTCGGCTCCGACCTAACCACACGGTTCTAGACAAAGCTAGCCCCTGCGCTTTGTCACATACTGCTGCACCAAATGTCGCCCTGTCTTCACGCTTCTTCTTATTCAAATCTACAATGGCAGTGGCGGGTGATCTTCTGGCATTCGTAGCGCATGTCTGGGGTGCTATGGAAAGGCACAGCGAGTCCTTGGCTATTAGCCTGGATATCGCCAAAGCTTTCGATAGGGTCTGGCATGCTTCGCTTCTTTCCAAGCTTCAGGCATATGGTCTACCCCCTCAACTGTGCAGCTGGATTGCCAGCTTTTTAAACGAGCGCCAAGTGCGGGTCCTCCGCGATGGCCAGGCTTCTCGCTTCTTGCAAGTGAATGCCGGGTAACGCAGGGGTCCGCACTATCACCAACTCTGTTTTTTCTGCATATCAATTATATGCTATCCCTCGGCAACATTAATTGCTATGCAGATGACAGCACACTGCACGGGAGTTACTCGGTTCGTCTGACAGCGGGGCGATCTGAGATTGAGGAGGAGAGACGATGACTCGTGGCTGATCTCGACCGTAACCTCGACTGGGGTACTGAGAAACTGGTCGAGTTCAATGCCCGCAAAACACAAGCGTGTGCATTTACTGCGAAGAAATTCCCTTTCCTTCCCCTACCCTCTCTTCAGAATGCATTATTACCAATGAAGGACAACCTTGATATCCTTGGCATAGACATTCGTCGAGAGCTCAATTATAAAATTTACATCGAAAGATGAAACTAGGAATACTGAATAAGGTAATGCGATTCTTTACACCGGACCAGAAGTGTCTGCTGTACAAGACGCTGATTAGACCCTGCGTCGAATACTGTTCTCACCTCTGGGACGGCTCCGTGAAGTATCTGCTGGACGCTCTCGACGCTTTGCAGCGACGGGCTATCCGTATTATAGATTGTCCGGAGGTAACGTGAAGCCTCGAGCCGCTAGCTCAGCGCCGAACAATAGCTTCCTTGGCCGCATTCTACCGTATTTACCACGGCGAGTGTTCTGAAGAGCTCTTCAATCTGATCCCACCCTCTTCCTTCCGATCCCGAACAACCCGTGCCGGGCTGAGATGCCACTCCCACACAGTGGATAGCATGTTCGCGAGAACCGAACGTTTTAAACGTTCGTTTCTTTGCCGAACGATAGTGGCCTGGAACGCCCGCGCGCCCTGCCTGTGCAAGTGTTTCCTCCCACATATAATCCTGGGTTCTTTAAGCGGAGCGTGAAGAGGCAGATCAGTAGGTCGTCAAGTTGAGGGCCACTCTCTATAGTATTGTGTGCTGTGAGAGTGGCCCACAATCACTAGACGTCGTCACGACTTACCACCAGGCGGGTGGCGTGAATTTGGCGGACCAAATATAAAAAAAAAGGTTTTTTACTAAAATCAGAGATGTTTTGACAAATGGCCAGGTCAAGAGTAACCGGAGAGCGTGCATGAAAATAGTTATGAAAGTGGAAGAAGCGAATGAAATATACCAGGATCGTAGCAAGTGAAATTCCATTCTCTCTGCCTACACCTAAGAAAGTGGCCACTTTCTTAGGTGTTGGCTAGTGTAGGTGTTTAAATAAAATTCCATACGCATACTGTTTGTATTTAAATTGAATTATTTTTTATAGTTGATGGTTTCGATTATCGGCACTTGGTGAAACTTATAGTAATACATGTTAACAATAAACACTTGTACACCGTTTCACTTTTATTAAATGTACAGGATTTAAGCTGACCGGTTTCGCTTTATAGCATTATCAAAGGTTTTCACTTTCAATTCACTTTCAGATTTCAATTCACTTTAATATTTATTAAACAAGTATTTTACTACACTGTCTAACATATGGCTTGGAGATATTTTGATAATGCTATAAAGCGAAACCGGTCAGCTTAAATCCTGTATATTAAATAAAAGTGAAACCGTGTACAAGTGTTTTTTGTTAACATGAGTTATTTTTTGTTTTACTTGCTATTTACACAGTAGCAATTATATCAGGCCAAATCGAATTAAATCGTACAATTTCGTCAGAAACATTTAAATTTCGTCAGAAAGATTTACAAGCCACTTTTTTTAATACAAGAACTAATTGATAAGTACTAAAGCATAAGTACCGTTGTGACTTTCCTTCGCAGAAACTTGTAGTTTCTGGCTGATCGTGATTGATTTTACATGCGAATAATTATTTTCATCCGACTGTTGTTTACCTTGAATGATAACTCCATCTAAAGTAAAATGTTGTCCAGTCTAGTTTTTCTGTGCACATTAGTATATCACCAAGCTTAATCGCTCGGCTAGCTCCTTCGTCTTTAGTGTAATCGGGTCTGAAACCAGCACCGGCACAACGGAAAACCTGACGCAAAGGACCAGTTTTGGTTTAACTCTTTCCTTCGGATCAAAGAGGCTCAAGTTTTTAGATCACGATTATTTACAGACTTACCTTGACAGACTTTCACAAGACATACTAACATTATTATGATATAAACGCGACGATAATTATTGAATAAAGCGTTAGAGCCTGTCAAAATAACGTAGTTCTTCACAAGATCCTTAATATTTTGAAACAATCACTTCCATACGACACTACCAAATACGTATCGGTCACGCATAGAATAGGGTTCCGTAGTCACCCATAATAGCCTTTATCACACTTGAGCCAATAGAGGTAGTTACCTATATAATCCGTATCCGTCAGTTTCGTTTAAAGTTCATGACATAAACTACCATCATGAATTTTCTCAGATTTTTCCAGCTACCCGAGATTACATTTTAGAGGGGGGGCTAATTATCAGTGTGTGCGTTATGATACTGGGCGTAAAAATAACAGTAGCACCCATTGGATCTAGGACCCGCTTACTCTAGCAGCACCTAACTAAAGTAGATCAGAGCAAGGAGACATACTAATGTTAGAATTGCGTACTCACTATTATTTATTATGAAATCCTTCCGGCTCGTTAGTCAGCTATATAACGTGTAGATAGCCTGACGTCTACAACCTGTTTGCACCTATTTGTAAACACATTAATAGATAATCTTACGTATTAAACTGTACAATCAACTTTATATTCTTTCCTCTTCCTGATCTTGGATAATACAAGTCTTAACTGAGAATTCACACGTTTATTAGCAAGATATATTTATAACTTTCAAGTGAACTGTACTCCAACAAGAACAATGCTGTCTGATAATCGAAAATATATTAATATTTTTATTTATGAGTTTAGTTGAAGAAATAATTATTTAATTTTCCGAATCGGAAAAACAGTAAATCTTGGTCTGGACTTGAACCAGCGACTGTTCCCGTTCCAGGGGGAACGTTCTGTCAACTGACCAAGCCTTTACTACCCTAAGACTTTGAATCTTGCGATCATTATTATTACAAGCTTTTATTTACTTTCACCTGTCCCGATGTCCGTGTGTAATCAAATCTCCCAAGTTAAATTTAACACACTTCCCGGTTTCCGATTGTGCTGAAACCTTGCCCGCGTATGTAGGTCTCATGACAATACAAATGATAAAAGCTGGATTTAAAAAAGTATTTTTCAATGAATTTATTATTATCAATACCTATGTGACTTACAGTGTTGATACGGAGCCATCTACCGGTAGTTAATATCATTCTTTGAAGTTAAAGCAATTTCCCAAACAGTTTATACTGAATAAATGATAATTTCATAAGGGTGAACGATTTATGCTCCGGTATTACATCAGAATATCAAATGTATGCCGACGACCTCAAGGTATAGGTACCAGACCATATCAAACCACAATGACAGTAACTCCTTGCAGACTGACATAGCTGCGATAAACGATTGGTGCTCTATAAATGGCATCATAATGAATACCACTAAATGCTTTCACATCAAATTTACACGAAAAAGGGATCCAGTGGCCGCTACTTATCTAATAATACTATATATCTGATACTCCAATAACTGAAGTATCGAGCATTCGTGATCTGGGTGTTGTGGTTCATTCGAAATTAGACTTCCGTGAGCATATAGATAACATCATAGGTAAAAGTTCGTGATTGGCTCGTTTCGTGATTCGCCAAACAAAGTTATTCGGATACCACGAAATTCCTATACTCTTTTACAATTGTTACGTCAAATCGGTCCTCTAATATTGTTGTCAAGTATGATGCCCATCTTTCGCCTTACATATTACGCGTTTGGAAAGACTGCAGATGCGGTTTCTGTATCATTTGGCGTATTCGTAGTAACAAAAAGGGTAGTATTGAACTGTTAAATCAAAAACTTTCGTTTTGTATTAAAAAAAATCCCTTTCCTAAGCAAAAAATATTGTTGAAGCTATCAAAAGCAGAAGTCAGACAATATCATATTATTATTGAACTCGGAAGTAAATGCCACACTACAAATACCGAAGAGATTACCTTCTGTATCCGTGGTCAGATAGCATTGTTAAGATCAGTCTAACCACGTCCACTCTTTTGTGTACATTGTCAGATCAATCTAACCACGTCCACTCTTTTGTGTACATTGTCAGATCAATCTAACCACGTCCACTCTTTTGTGTACATTGTCAGATCAATCTAACCATGTCCACTCTTTTGTGTACATTGTCAGATCAATCTAACCACGTCCACTCTTTTGTGTACATTGTCAGATCAATCTAACCACGTCCACTCTTTTGTGTACATTGTCAGATCAATCTAACCACGTCCACTCTTTTGTGTACATTGTCAGATCAATCTAACCACGTCCACTCTTTTGTGTACATTGTCAGATCAATCTAACCACGTCCACTCTTTTGTGTCCTTGGCCAGATTTCAATAGCCAAAGATAAGTGTTGGCCAAGTGCGAGTCGGATTTCAGCTTTCTATCTATCATGATTCGTGAGATAGAGCCTGGTGACAGACGGACAGACGGACAGCGAAGTCTCAGTAATAGGGGGTTAACCTTTGGGTACAGAACCCTAAAAACGGTTGTAGGTACTTATTGTTTGTCTACCTTATGAATTTGCTTAATATCTATTGTTTTATTTCGTTATCAACTTTATTAGGAATAGGTTGTACCTCGTGGTTACCCTGTGAAAAGTACGGGATTAACCACGTAGAACGCAAAAATGTTTTATGAAGTTGTACTACTGAATCTGACTTACAGTATATTGAAGACAGTTTATTGTTTTGTCACTTGATAAGAGCCTTCAGGGATCTATTTCTTGAGATCTAATTTTTAATTTTTTGTTTCATAATTAAAGGATACAAATATACCTAGTGAAGTCGAAAAATCATACGTGTTTACCGGACGTTGGGCAAAATGTAATAGACCTGCAAATGTATAAATTAAAAGTTACATCAACATCATTTAAACCTGTTCCGTTACTTTATAAAAAATGTGTGAAACCATTAAAAGATCAAGGAATTGATATTGTTAAAAAGTTACCAAATTTAAATGCAGTCAAAAGTGGTGTTTATATATTTCGAAATAGAGATGCTAATTTACAAAAAATAATGTACAAGAAAACCACTGACGTTATAATACCACCCTCTTATGATTCATTTATTTTATTTGACTACACGTATGAAATAGAATAATTGCATTTGCATCTGCGGAAGCAAAAGAACACATAAAATGACTAAAGCATTTGTTTGCAGACGGAACGTTTCGTAGTTGCACTAAACCATTTAATCAACTATATGTAATACATGGAGACTTGGGTAGTTCGGCAAATACTACAAACGTTGTGCCGCTTATTGTATTAGTATTGATGACAGATAGGACCGAAAAAAGCTATTATGCGTTATCTATCAGTATGCTTATATATATCAGTATGCTTAAATCACAAGTTCCAGACATAAATCCTTTAAAATTCACCATGGATTTTGAAACACCAGCGATGAACGCCATATTAAAAGTATTTCCTAAAATAAAAATCAGCGGGTGTTACTATCATTTTTCGAACAGCGTATGGAAAAAAGGGAAGAAGCTAGGCATTACTGAAAACAGGAATCCGTGGGGGAGACTAGATCTAATTAATGATGGTTGGAACTATGTTGGAAAAGAATTCCCTGAAGACAATGAACCTTTCAATAAATTTAAAAAATATATGGACTCGCAATGGTTAAAAAATACAGAATGGATCAAAATATGGTGTGTATATACGGTCAACGGCATAATTTTGCAGAAGGTTGGCATAAATTTTTCGACGAATCGAAAATCGAATTTCGACTGCCTCGGTGGTTCAGTGGTATGAGTATGCGACTGCCGCCCCTGAGGTCCCAGGTTCGATTCCGGGTCGATTCAAATTATTTGTGTGATCCACAAATGTTTGTTGCGGAGTTTGTGTATTTTCTATGTATAATATGTAGGTATTTAGAAATATATAAGTATGTTTATCAGTCGTCTAGATCCCATAACACAAGCTTATATTAGGTTAAATTGGGCTAGATGACGTTGTGTGAGAATGTCCAAAAATATTTATTTATATTTATTATTTATAACAAATTAAACAAATTGGTTGGCAGAAAACAACCAAACTTAATGAAGCTGTTGCAATGTCTGTATGAAGATGCTGAATACTATGCCATACGAATAAATGGTGAATACCTGATACCAGGGAAAAAGCTCAAATTGAAAGAGATGTGTTTATAATGAACTGCCAAATGATGTTGAATGATCATCAAATATGTGTGGGGCATTTCCTCGAAAAATTAAGAAATTAGAAATTAGTCCAATAAGCTCGAGTTAAATTTTATTTGAGTATACACTCATTACTTCATAAAAATATTTGAATTTTTATTTTTAATAGAATTAAGGTCAGACTAGGTATTTTTGTTTTATTGCTCAGGTAACATCAGTTTAATATTAACTATTTCTGAGAATCTGTAGTTTTCGGTATCCATCTTTATAAGAATAATCCAAATCTGGCTATGCCTACCAATCTAACCTAGGACTCTTAATTAGCCCTTGCGTCATTGTTCCAATGGCGCAAGGAGGCGCTGGAGCGGGACCACCGGCCTGCGTCTCGAGAAATCGATGACCGGCGGTCGTAACTCCGACAGGATCTCATGGAGTCATGGAGGGTGCGACTTGAGCAACCCAAGTGGGGTACCACCATTATCGCGGCGGTGAGACCGATCATGGACGATTGGCTGCAGAGGCAGCATGGTGACCTCACGTATCGTGCGACGCAGATCGTTACCGGGCATGGATGCTTCGGTAGCTATCTGTTTCGCATCCATCGTGAGGTCACACTCCGGTGTCAACACTGCGAGGTTTCCGACGACGACACCGCACTCCACACGTTGGTGGAGTGCTCAGCGTGGGCGAGTCAGCGCCGGGACCTCGTAGTGGGTCTGGGCGTGGATACCCTCTCGCTGGAGACCATGCTTCAAGCCATGGTCTCCAGCGGGAGTAGGTGGAACGCGGCCGTGTCCTTCTGCGAGCAAGTCGTGCTCGCGAAGGAGGTGGCCGAGAGGGAGAGGGAGCGTACACTCCCCGCCGAGTTCCGTAGTCAGCGGCGAGGGCGCCACAGACTCATCTACGCCCAAGACCATCGACCTCCATGATCAGGGCCTGAGGACGGCGGGATCGCCACCCATCGTCCTTACAGAAGCAGGCTAGAAGGGTTGCGTGCTGCGGGGCCTTTGCCCCATAGCACGCAACCAGATTCACTCACTGACGCGGGATAAAACCCTACCCCAACGACGTGGGATTCTCATCCCGACCCAACCACCGCAGAGACCACAGAGGTGGTCAAAGTCCGCCGGGCGCCACTGGAAATACGTTCTGCTTGTAACCAGAGACGCCCGGCAACGGACGTTGGAGCGGGCGCGGCCTTGGTCGCGGAACTAAAGAAAAAAAAAAAAAGGACTTAATTTCATCAGTCTGACCAAGGACACAAGAATAGACTTGGGTTAAATCAGTCTGACCAAGGACACAAAAGAGTGGACGTGGTTAGACTGATCTAACAATGCTATCTGACCACGGATACAGAAGGAGAGATTCAAATCTTTCAAAAAATTACTCGTTGAACCGGAAATTAGTTATACTTGTTTAATTCATATTTAATATTAATTAAGTATTAGCAGATAGACGCTTTGGAGAACTAATTATAGTAAAGTTATAGAAAATCAACAAAAAAAATAAACTTGCCTAAAAGTTGACGTGCGTTTGGCTGGCACGGCCCCCATGAATTCTCATATAAGTAGTTCACCAAAGGAATGTGCCAACCTCTAGGAGTATATGTATCGCTTTCTTTTCCAATGTACCTCTGTACTTTTGAAGAAAAATGCGAAAAAAGCCTTTATTCCGCCCTGTGCCACTGGATTTGCCACTGGTGCCCAAAACCAGCCCAATTCATTGCTATGCAGATGACAGCACACTGCACGGGAGCTACTGGGCCCGTCCGGCGGCGTTCGGAGATTGAGAAGGATAGACAACAACTCGTGGCTGATCTCGACAGGAACCTTGACTGTATCTATCAATGGGTTACCGAGAACCTGGTCGAGTTCAATGCCCGCAAAACACAGGCGTGTGCATTTACAGCGAAAAAATCCCCTTTCCTTCCCCTAACCTCTCTTCAGAATGCATTATTACCAATGAAGGACAACCTTGACATCCTTGGCATAGACGTTCGTCGAGAGCTTTGAATTTCGAATGTTAAATTTTTTTAAACGTTGCAACCTTAATTATTAAAAAAACAATTGGCGGGAAATCATTTGTCAATTGTTTTTTTTATCACACATCAAAGTTCAACGTCATCATTCACCGAGCCTTTTCCCAACTCAGTTGGGGTCGGCTTTCCAGTCTAACTGCGATTCGGCTGAACTTCGATATTTTCCGTGAAGCGACTGCCATCTGACCTTCACAACCCATGGGCGATATCGAAGTTCTGCAGTTAGACCGGTCGGATTTTTGATTTAGGGCTCCAACTACCCCTAACGACTGCCATAGATGTTAGTATGACAACCGGGACCGACGGCTTAACGTGCTCTCCGAGGCACGGAGGGGTCTCAATGTATTAAGAAATGGTCACCCATCCTAAGACCGGCCTGAGTCGATGTTGCTTAACCTTTGCAATGTGTTAACATTGTCGGTTACCACTAGACCACGAGCCCCTCATTATTTTCGTCATCAAAGTTCAACGTATGCAACGAAAATGGAATTAAGTCGAAAAGATATTAGAGCGATGATTTTTTATGATTTTAAAAGTTCTTTCTCTCCGCAAGACTGTGCCGCTCGTCTTCAAAATGCTTTTGGGAGAGAAGCACCTTGTTTGAGCACCGTGAGGCGATGGTTTGCTGAATTTGAGAGCGGTCGAGTTTCTTTATATGACGAATTTCGTGAATGGCGGCCACCAAGTGCCGTCAACGAAAATAATGTGGCTACTGTTAACCGGTTAATTGAAGAAAACCCACGGATTACCTATTAGACAATTCGAGGACTATTTGGGATTGGTATGAGTCAAATCCAGAAAATTTTACACGCAGAATAAAAAGTTCGGAAACTTTATTGTCGTTGGGTCCCTCATGAACTGACAGCGGAGCAGAAGCGGGCTCGCGTGGAATGGTGCTCACAGATGCTACTGAAGTACGACCACGGACATTCTAATGCTGTTTATGACATTGTCACAGGAGACGAAACGTGGATTTATTGTTTTGAACTTTGATTATATAAGGTTTTGAACCCGAAAAAAAACAGCAGTCTTGTGAATGGGTGTTTGAAAATGAGAACAAGCCAACAAAAGTGAGGCAGGCGAGAAACGTTGATAAAAAAATGATTGCGTTTTTTTTCTCAGCTACGGGTCCCATCTGTACAATTCCACTTGAAGATCAAAAGAGTGTTAATGCCGAGATTCTACCATTTGTTTACCCTGGTTGTTAGAAAAAATTCGCGAAAGACGACCCAAAAGCCGCGTTCTCGTACATCATGACAACGCTTCTTCACACACGGCCAACACAACAAAGTCATTTTTAGCTTCCGAAAAAGTACAACTCGTCACCCATCCTGCGCATAGCCCTCACGTAGCACCCTGTGATTTCTGTATTTTCCCCAAAATCAAAGATTTGATGATAGGTTTCACTTTTACCAACTCCGAAGAGGCAGTGATAGCGTTCAATCAGCACGTAGAAAATATGCCTTCAGATCTGTGGTCCTTCTGTTTTAAAAAATGGTTCGATCGCATGAAAAAATATTTAAAATGTAAAGGAGAGTATTTTGAAAAGCAATTAACATAATATTTTGGTTTTAACCAATGACGGTTTTATAATTACATTTAGACACGGGATGCACGTATATTGTGGCTTTTAAAAACGGCGAGATAATACTACTGTCATTAGTTGCGATGTGATGATTGTGATTCTGCGCAACTGACATATTGGTTTTGAGGCATGTGGGGGAGAAAAGGATACATGAATTTCACGTAGTTATATATAGTAGTTAAAATTGTATTACTTTAAGACATACGTGAAATATAAGTAATAACAAAACTAACATAATTACTGTCATCTTTATTCAAGATAAGAATATATTAGAAGAAATATATTTTTAACAATACATAATTAACAAAATAATCACTAAATAAAATATAATAAAAAAAATCGCCATAGCAAAAAACTAAACTTAAATTTTTAAATATAAAATCACATTTTTATCCTTTAAATATATAAAATGATTATATTTATTCATGCTAAATTCCTTCAAACATACTTAGTTTGTTTCTTTTTATCTTCTCGTTGTTTCTGAGCTTTTGTGTGCAAAATATTTCCTAAAGTTGATGAATTTTTCAATTATTGCACGGATAGGATTAAACCTGTGGTCAAACGTGGGATGTTGTCTAATACAAACTATTACTATTATAAAGAGGAAAGATTTGTATTTTTGTTTGTAATGAATAAACTCATATAATATAATTATCTAAAATGGTGCAGTGTACAAAGTGTAAGTTATTTATTTCACTTAGCAAGGATGATACAGTGAGGTGCCGAGGTGCCTGTGAAGGATATTTCCATAGGAAATGTGTTAAGAATATAAAACAGTTCATGGAATCAAGTGTTTGTGCCAAATGTAACAAGGGCGATAGCCCTAAGCAGGGTGCAACCCAAACTCCGCAGTTGAACATGAATCCAACTGAAATGTCTGTTGAGGCACTACTACGAGAAATGAATAAAAAACTTGAGGTGGTTTATAAAATAGAGAAGAAACTGACAGATATTTCGGAGGCAGTGGATTTTTATGCTGAAAAATACCAAGAACTCACGGAATTTAAAGCATGTGCGGAAAGAAAGTTAGTGGCGTTAGAACACAAGAACACCTATCTAGAAAAGTGCAACATCGCACTGGAAGAAAGAGTACATGAACTGGAAGAGAAAGGATTACAGAATAATATAGAAATTATTGGCATTGAGAAAGTGGCAAACGAGAATCTATATGAAACGGTTTCTAAAATTGCTAAAAACCTAAATCTAAATCAAAGTGAAGTTGAGAGTGTTAAAAGGGTGGGTAGAGAGAAAAGTGCAGAAAACAAATACCAGCCAGTGGTGGTCACGTTCACTAACAGAGATGCGCGAGATCAGTGGCTATCGTCACGGCCAACTGTGATTTCTAATAATGATTTATTTAAGAATGGAAATGAAACACGTATCTACCTTAACGAAAATCTAACCAGATATAAGCGACAACTTTTGTGGAACTGCAAAATGCGCCTAAGGGGCTCATATAAATATATTTGGATACAGAATACTATTGTTCTGGTTAGAAAAAATAGTGATGAAAGCAAAATTTATAAAATTAGATGTGAGAAAGATATTGATAAACTTCTACTCCCTGTGCCGCCGCCAACATCGCCTGGCAAGGCGAACCATTCATTAAGCACAAACTAAATAGTGCGTGAACACTCTAGTCGAAAATTACCCTAATTTTAACATTCCACGATCTTGATGATATATTTTTTACAAATAGTTTAAATACGTACTATAAAAGGTATCCCGATATTCTAGCTTGGCATAATGATAATTGCAACCACAGAAACCAACTACGCATTTTGCATCTAAATGTGCGTTCCATGAGGAAACATTTCAATCAACTTTTAGTAATTTTACAACAATGTGAATACGAAATTCTCATACTATCGGAAGTTAATATTAAAGAGTCAGAGGTAGACATATACAAAATAGATGGTTACGACACATGGAGCAGAACAAGGGTAACTGAGAAGGGAGGCGGAATTATTATATATACAAATAATGAATTAAACATAGAATTTAATGAAGTAAAAAGCAGATCTGTAGAACTTGTAGAACTTCGCTGGAATTTAAATAACCAATATATACACTTAATTGCAGCCTACAGGCCGCCTAATAAGAACAGGTTATTGTATTTCGAAGAATTATCCAACCGAATAAAGAAAATTCCACCGACGGGAGATCTCATTATACTTGGAGATATGAATATTGACTATATGAAAATAAAATAAATCCGACTATATCGCGCTACAAAAACATGTTGTGTGAATACGGCCTGCAACTCGTAATACCTTCCACAGAGATAACGCGCGAGGCGATAGTCGATGGCCAGTATACTTGCTCGTGCATAGACCACGTATGGGTGCGACCGAGACAGATAGTTAGCCATGCTGCAGCAGTCATTGAATGTCATCTATCAGATCATCATATGCTTGGCTTTTCGATACAAGTACCTGACGACTCACAAGTGTTTACGAAATGTAAGACCGATAAACTAACTATAATTAGTGACAAGTTAGTTAAAGAAAAAATAATTGCATTTAATTGGTCGGATCTGTTACTGTTTACGTGCCCATTACTGTTATATAATGCTTTAAGTAGCACTTTTAGTAAAATATATCAGGATAGTAAAATTGACATATCTGTAAAACAAAAAGTGTACAAGCAACCGTGGGTGGATAAGCAGCTACATACAATGATATTACACCGTGATAAACTTTTTAGAATATGGAAATCTAAACCAGATAATATGTGTAATCGGCTTGAATATACTAAATTTAGAAATAAGTTAAATAAATTGATAAATATTGCGAAAAATAATTATCGTCAGCAAGAAATTAAAAATTGTAATGGGGATACGCGGAAAATATGGAGTAAAATTAATGGATGGATAGGGCGAAGCAAAAGTAGTGTAGACAAATTGATTATGAAATATTTGGGTAAGAAAGATAATTTATATAATATATGTACTAACTTTTCGGATACATTTACACGGGAAATTGTAAACATTAAGCATACTTGCAGTACACAGTTTTTAGAAAGGAATGAATATGTTAAGCCATCGATGGTGTCTTTTAGGTATGGAAGGGTAGGTAGTGCTGTAGTGAAAAAATATTTAGATAATCTTAGCGTGGAAAAGTCTCCGGGTTTTGATAGGATAAGAGTACAAGACATCAAGATTGTTAAGAAAGAATTAAGTCCTGTCTTAGCGTTGTTTGTTAACCTTTGTTTGTCCCAGGGTACATATCCAGATGACCTTAAGAAATCCATAATCCGTCCCATACATAAGCAAGGAAGTTATACTGATTATGGAAACTACAGGCCGATTGCAATTTTATCTGTAATTAATAAACTAGTGGAAAAAGTAATTGTTAATCAGGTTAGTGGTTTTTTAGAAAAGTATAGCATTCTATCGAGCGCTCAGCACGGCTTCAGGCCCGGCCGCAGCACCTCCACGGCGATGACGGACTTTGCGGATGAGGTCAACAGTAGTCTCGATAAGGGGTGTCAAGTGCTTTGTGTCTGCATAGACTATAAAAAGGCATTTGATACTTTGGAACACGAAATCTTATTGCAGTCAATGGACGAGTGTGGTATCCGTGGGCCTACAAATAATTGGTTCCGAAATTACCTTAAGAACCGTACCATACGCACTGTGGTCAACGGGGTGGAGGGCGCCGAGCGTGAAGTCGTGCTGGGAGTCCCGACCGGCTCTGTGTTTGGGCCTATGGGCTTCGTCATGCACGTAAATAGTGTGCCGAACGTGGTACAGTACTGTCGTGTGTATATGTATGCGGATGATATGTGCTTACTTTATTCAGCAAAGGACATTAATGAAATAATACTGTTTGTGCAATCAGACCTTAATAATGTTACAAAGTGGGCCCACGACAACGGGTTAATTATTAATCAGTCCAAACCAAATGCATACATATACACTCGCCATACAATAGAACGGCTGCTAGACTGAATGTTGACGATTTTAGTATTGTGGGTCATACGTATGAATGCTTTCACTCGGCCGGTCGCGATTGCCGCTGCGAGAAGCTTTGTTTTGTTGACACATTTAAGTACTTGGGTTTGCACGTAGACCGTAAATTTAGCTGGAAGGTCCACGTAGGTGAGGTATGCTCCAAGTTGAGAGTGCTATTAGGAAAGTTCTATCACCTTAGGATTATTCTTAACAAACGTTTGCTACGTACTGTATACTTTGCGTTAGTGGATTCGACACTCGGCTATTGCCTAAGTAGTTATGGGCGTACTTTCGAAACATATCTCAAAGATATCAAGAACCTTCAGGTTCGATTTCTTAAATATTTAGTTAGTCCTAGCGTTAAAAGAAAATGCTGTGGCGATTATGACCAGCTTTTTTCTGTAACTAAGATACTCCCTGTGAAGGCTAAGGTCGAATATTTAATTATTATAGAAAACTACTACTGTGACTTTTTTAGGAAATTAATTACCAATAGATATAATACTAAAAGAGCTAGGAAAAGAACATATGTATGCCCGAAAGTTAAAAATTATTATGGTCAACGAACCAATAAGTACCGGTTACCAAAATTATATAATAAAAGAGATTTTTTAAGGGAAGAAGGGAGACTATATAAGAATACGCTGAAAAGAAGGGTTAGAAAAGCACTACTAGAAACTTACAATGCTACATAGTTCTCATCTTCATTTACTATTAAGGTTTGATAGGTTTTTAGATGGTATAATTTATAGATATTAGGTATTAATTGCAAAAATAGGTAAGGAGTGCAAGCTTGCCAACAAACTGCGTCTGCAGTTTGGCGAGATATTATATAAGTAAAAAATGTAATGCCTAATCTGGAATTAAATTAAAAAAAAAAAAAAACTACTGTGCCGATTTAAAAAATTCTTTCACCATTGGAAATCTACATTCACCCTGAGTAACATAGGCTACTTTTTATCCCGGTATTGTGTTCCCACGAAAACCGGTAAATCACGTGGGCGGAGCTGCGGCGGCGATCAGCTAGTAATTGATAAAGGACACATGTACAATTTGCTGATGTTTATATTAAATTAATATCATGACTAGAAAAACATAGGTAGGTACCATAATGCCCTACCCTCCCCTAACATCATGTGACAAACATCGTTTGCCAGCCACATAAAAATCAAATAAAATACATTTCTGTTTAAACTTACGCATGAAATGATACATTTTTATTTTTCACGGATGCGGTGTAGGTTACAAAACGTCTAAAACACATAAATGCATTTTCCACAGCATTTATCGTGACTAAATAATTAAATTGTAAATGATGGTAAAGCGAAATTTTGAAGCGACCTGTCACCACTTTGGTTGCCGAGGTAACTAAACACACTAAACACAATGAAGGTAATTACCATAAACTTATATGTATACTACATATAAGTTTATGGTAATTGATACCATGTAAAACCAATGATATTTTATGTATAGGTGCGTTGTTCGTATCTAGCAAAGAGAATACAATACTATGGTATCTAGATACGAACAACGCATCTATACATAAAATATCATTGGTTTTAACATGTTGTTTTTTTAAGTTACGCAAAACTTATAGTGTGACCTACGTATAATGTAATTCTTATTGTAAATAAATGTTTCAAATTCAAAAAAACATTTATATAAATAGACACATAAGAACCTCCTTCAACATAAGTGGCCAATGCATTATACTTAATTAGATTATGCTCTATTTTTAGAACAATGGCACAAACCGGAAGATTGTTTCCGTTTTGTGACCCCAGTGGCAAATCCAGTGGCACAGGGCGGAATAAAGGAAACCGCCGTGCTAGCAAAACTCTTGCAGCACGTCCCTCTTGTAATTTGAAAATTATGTCCCGTATTAAGAACAGATTATCGGCCGGTTTCTGAATTGAGAATTTGAAGTTGGGCATCCACTGAGTACGCCAAATAATATTATACGCCAATAATAATACGCCAATAATAATAATGGGTGCAAAGGGGCCCTTCTTACATCTATCGGGCCCCAACGACCTCACCTGCTAGTGGCGCACCTGCTGATTAACGGACGAGGTTCGTATATTACGGTACCCATGTGGTGGCTTCGGCCCCTACGTGGATACCAGGTGGTACAACAGTGTTGGTCCGGGGCAGTACCACCGTGCAGCTGTGCTAAAGCCCCCCAAGTAACCCAGCCCAGGCTGGGTTGCGTTAGGGGTTCAGCAGCTGCACTGCCGGGCCCAGGGCGATGTATGGTGCGGCAGGCAGGTGTCCAGTGGGGGCGAAGCGGAGTCTAGTGTGGGTGGTGTGGGTCGATTCGCCGGCCAGGGAGACCCTTAGCAACGGCGTTGCCGCGGCCGCCCGCAACATAGTCATGGGGCCCGCCTGGGACCAACCACCCCAGGAGGCTGCCCCACATGTTGCGCATAATCCTGATGTGGGGTCGCCGCTCCGGGTGGTAACCGGTGTGGGGTAGCGGCGGCCTTGCACCAGGGGGGTTTGGGAGCCCTTCCCTCCTTGGCCGCGTTCTACCGTATTTACCACGGTGTGTTCTGAAGAGCTCTTCAACCTGATCCCACCCTCTCCCTTCCGATCCCGAACAACGCGTGCCGGGCAGAGATGTCACCCTCATACCGTGGAAACCGTCTTCGCGAGAACCGAGCGTTTTAAACGATCGTTTCTCTGCCGAACGATGGTGGCTTGGAACGCCCTGCCTGCGCACGTGTTTCCTCCAACATATAACCCTGGGCTCTTTAAGCGAAGCGTGAAGAGGCACATTACAGGGTCGTCAAGTTGAGGGCCACTCTCTATACTATTCCTGTGTACTGTGAGAGTCGCCCTCAATTGCCAGACGTCGCCTCAGCTTACCATCAGGCGAGTGGCGTCAATTTGTCGACCTAAATATAAAAAAAAAAAAAAAAAAAAGCGCGTCGCTGCATAGCGTCGAGTGCGTCCAGCAAATACTTCGCGGAGCCGTCCCAGAGGTGAGAGCAGTATTCAACGCAGGGTCTAATCTGCGTTTTGTACAGCAGACACCTCTGGTGCGGTGTAAAGAATCGCTTTACCTTGTTCAGTATTCCTAGTTTCCGCGAAGCTAGCCCAATACATCTCTCAATGTATTTTGTGTTATTGAGCTCTCGACGAACGTCTATGCCAAGAATGTCTAGATTGTCCTTCATTGGTAATATTGCATTCTGAAGAGTGGGTAGGGGAAGGAAAGGGGATTTTTTCGCTGTAAATGCACACGCCTGTGTTTTGTGGGCATTGAACTCGACCAAGTTCTCGGCACCCCATTGGGAGATACTGTCGAGGTTTCGGTCGAGATCACCCACGAGATGTCGTCTCTCCTCCTCTATCACAGATCGCCCCGCCGTCGGACGAACCGAGTAACTCCCGTGCAATGTACTGTCATCTGCATAGCAATGAATGTTCCCGAGGGAAAGCATATCATTGATATGCAGAAGAAAGACAGTACGGACCCCTGCGGTACCCCGGCATTCACTTGCAAAAAGCGAGAAGCCTGGCCATCGCAGAGGACCCGCACTCGGCGCTCGTTTAAAAAACTGGCAATCCAGCTGCACAGTTGAGGAGGTAGACCATATGCCGGAAGCTTGGAAAGGAGCGAAGCATGCCAGACCCTATCGAAAGCTTTGGCGATGTCCAGGCTAACAGCCAAGGACTCGCCGAACTTTTCCATAGCCTCACCCCATACATGCGTGACGAATGCCAGGAGGTCACCCGTTGATCGTTTTGGCCTGAAGCCATATTGCCGATCATTGATTAGCGAGTGATCCTCTAGGTATCGCATGAGCTGCTTATTAATAAGAAGCTCGAGCACCTTGCAAATGACTGAGGTGACAGCTATGGGTCGATAGTTGCCTGGATCGGATCGATCCCCTTTCTTGGGGATCGGTTGTACGTTCGCCTCCTTCCAGGCCTAAGGCACGAGGCCTGTAGAGTATGACAGGCGGTACAGACGCGTTAATACTGGAGACAACTCAGCAGCACATTTTCGTAGCACCACCGCCGGAATGCCGTCAGGGCCACTGGCTTTCCGCGTGTCGAGTGACCGCAGCACTGCCCGTACATCACATTGCCTGATAACAATATCAGGCATAGTGTGGCCACAGTTGGCGATGGCGGGGGGCTGCAGGCCACGGTCATCAAACATCCGCCCTAACGAACACGCACACCCCGGCTTTATCGCGGAATTGTTCCTCAATGATATAGCCCGGGTAACAGAGGTACGACGTGTCGTCAGGGCGGCGTATCTGTGTCTCCGTTAGGAACATCACAGAAGGCCGTGCCGACTCCAGGTGATGGTGGACGGTATCGAGGTTTGCATGGAGTCCGCGGATATTCGCGAACTCCACCTCAAACGAAGTCAACTTTGTGGGGTTTCTAGGGGCCGCTGTGTACCGTCTATTCTCTTGTTGCACTGTCATTGTGAAATATGGGGAAGCGTGAAGACAGGGCGATATTTGGTGCGGCAGTAAGTGACAAAGTGCAGAGGCTAGCTTCGTCTAGAACCGTGTGGTTAGGTCGGAGCCGACCCGCCGGACGGAAGGGCTCCCAAACCCCCCTGATGCAAGGCCGCCGCTACCCCACACCGGTTACCACCCGGAGCGGCGACCCCACAACAGGATTATGCGCAACATGTGGGGCAGCCTACTGGGGTGGTTGGTCCCAGGCGGGCCCCATGACTATGTTGCGGGCGGCCGCGGCAACGCCGTTGCTAAGGGTCTCCCTGGCCGGCGAATCGACCCACACCACCCACACTAGACTCCGCTTCGCCCCCACTGGACCCCTGCCTGCCGCACCATACACCGCCCCGGGCCCGGCAGTGCCGCTGCTGAACCCCTAACGCAACCCAGCCTGGGCTGGGTTACTTGGGGGGCTTTAGCACAGCTGCACGGTGGTACCCCCCCGGACCAACACTGTTGTACCACCTGGTATCCACGTAGGGGCCAAAGCCACCACATGGGTACCGTAATATACGAACCTCGTCCGTTAATCAGCAGGTGCGCCACTAGCAGGTGAGGTCGCTGGGGCCCGATAGATGTAAGAAGGGCCCCTTTGCACCCAAAAATGCGCTGTTCGCATTATAGACTGTCCGGAGGTAACGGGAAGCCTTGAGCCGCTAGCCCAGCGCCGAACAATTGCTTCCTTGGCCGCGTTCTACCGTATTTACCACGGTGAGTGTTCTGAAGAGCTCTTCAATCTGATCCCACCCTCTCCCTTCCGATCCCGAACAACGCGTGCCGGGCAGAGATGTCACTCTCGTACCGTGGAAACCGTCATCGCGAGAACTGAGCGTTTTAAACGTTCGTTTCTCTGCCGAACGATGGTGGCTTGGAACGCCCTGCCCGCGCACGTGTTTCCTCCAACATATAACCCTGGGTTCTTTAAGCGAAGCGTGAAGAGGCACATTACTGGATCGTCAAGTTGAGGGTCACTCTCTATAGTATTCCTGTGTACTGTGAGAGTTGCCCACAATCACCAGACGTCGCCACAGCTTACCATCAGGCGGGTGGCGTCAATTTGTCGACCTAAATATATTAAAAAAAAAAAAATCTGGTACGAATTTTGACATTTGACGTGCTCAACGGATACTTAACTTCAAATTCTCAATTCAGAAACAGCCAGTTTAACTTGACGAATGTGCTCTATTAACAAGTTGTAGATATGTACCGCAACAGATATTTTAGATTTGTAATAACAATCGATATATTGGTGTAAATATGGGGCCGTACTGAAAAATATTATTACACAGAAACTTTGAGTAGTGTCACGGGTTTTTAGTTTTCTCATGACCCTACTACTCTGATCAGCTAGCTCTCATTAGACGCATACAATACAATTACCCGTGATCTACTTAATTACCCGTGGCACTACTATTTTCGATATTGATTAAAATATCAGTTTGTGAAGTTTAACAAAGCCCCGGCGGCGTCTCTGGTAATTAAGTAGATCACGGGTAATTGTATTGTATGCGTCTAAATGAGTGCTAATCGTAGTAGTGTCATGGGAAAACAAAATTTCCCGTGACACTACTAGTAGCCCCTATTCTGTGTTAGTTATGCCAAGCAGTTGTGTCCACGGTATTATACCAGTAATTTCACGGTACTTAAATAATAACGAAAAACATTCATAAGTCGGGTTATGCTCCGCTGTACCACTGGTTTATACCACCAGTGGTAGGACGGGTAAAATAGGTATGCTCCGTGGTTCCCCTCAGTGATACAGTGGAGCATATGTTCACAAATGTTAAAAATGTATTCCACTGTACCACTACAGATATTATGATGCATGCACACTAGTGAATCCCACTTTTGATTCGTTCCCACTAGTTCTACTAAACAGTTCTACCGTAACAATAATAAACTACTTACCCGATTGAATGTTTCATTCTCATTATTCCGAAAAAGTACCAGGCGATCATAACAGAATAGGAGGTTCTGGTCGTGAAAATGGAAAAAAGTATTGTTTGATAACTGGTTATGAAACAGTGAAAAAAAATCTATATTCATAACCAGTTATGAAATCTTGGCTATGAACGTGGACGAAGGGGCAACATCGAAACCAAAAGAGTCGGTTACAAACATACAAGCAAGTTACAACCAGAACCTCCTATTCTGTTATGATCGCCTGGTACTTTTTCAGAATAATGAGTTCAAACATTCAATCGGGTAAGTTGTATATTATTGTTACGAGCCGGGGTTCTACGGAATTAAAATGCCGATAATTTACCACGAAACACTTTATTTATAACACATTAATTTACACTTCACTTAAAGCTCCACTTAAAGTCACTGACCACTTTTATTCGCACTCGAAACTCGCAGGTATAACTTGTATTATCGCTCTGGAAATACTGTTGATCCGCATTGTATGCATGATAAAAACTCCTTTATTTGTATTTTAGTTTTTAACGGGCAATGTCAGAACTATATGTAAAAATAAAAAATAAAACTATTCGTCAACTTTTCATCATAATATTATATAACGGTATATTTAACGGTAAACGGGAATTACCTCTCTACCCATCAATGGACTGGTCGTGGAAAATTTCCCGTGGTACTACTTCAATGTTTTGGTTTTATAACCCTTTAAAATATTATTATTTTATGACTTTATATTATGGTCAGTCTCTCTAATCGTGAAGGCTCTCATGTATATTCCTGGTACATTTGAGGTTTGTGTCTTTTATAATGGACAATAATTTTCATCTGTACTCGGTGCACCTGTTGACACATTTAAATAAACTAAAGGGATTCGAATGTGATTTCGAGAGTGCTTATGTAGTTCTGTAGTCCTAGTATTTTCGAGGTCCGTGTCATTTATAATAAAAGATAACCTCACCATCAATGTGTCTATCGAAATATGGGTACAATAAACAGCTCTGTCTACCTCAACAAAGCATGAAACAAGAATCTATGACTTTTTTTAAGCACGTTCAAAGGTGAACGGTTATAGGGAATAAACCAAACTGAGCGAGATAACTGTTGGCGAGTGCTCTTTTGTAGTTCTGTACTCCTAGTACTTTTGTTGTTTGTATTATCTTATAATAGAGAGTTAAGGGACCCAAGCGGCTCTGGAAAGAAATCCATAGTGCCCTACTAAGTGCATGATACATTTTTTTTGTCCCGATGAAAAATAAAGAAATGTGTGAACAGGGTGCACGAAGTACAGATGAAAATGATTATCCATTATAAAAGACACAAACCTCAAATGTACCAGGAATACATAACAACATAAGAGCCTTCAAGATTAAAGAGACTGACCATAATTATAATTTAAAGTTATAAATTTTTTTCGGCATTAATTTGTTTTTTCGAGTTTAATTTGTTCTTTCGTATTCATTTTTCAATATTACTTTTAGGTGGACCACCGGCAAGAAAAAGTGCCCGTAGTCCACCCGGATCCTTATGTATATACACCTTAAGAGAAGAACTCAGGAGGGGAATGACGGGTCATACATATTTTCTCCACTGTACCACTGGAGGGGAACCACGGAGCATACCAATTTTACCCGTCCTAGCACTGGTGGTATAAACCAGTGGTACAGCGGAGCATAACCCCATAAGTCATAAATTTAAGTTCGCTGAAAAACTATTTGGTACTTCTTGACATCTGTAATAACCCACACTGAAAAGACAACTCGAGACTGATCTCGAACCGGAACCTTGACGTAATTCTCCCAATTGGGTTCCGAGAACCTGGTAGAGTTCAATGCCCGCCAAACAGTGCATTCACAGCGAAGAGATCCTGTTTCTTACCTCTACCGTCTTCATGACCACTTTCAAAAAGTAATGTGTGCTATTTAAGTGGTCCACAATCACTAGACGTCACTGTGGGGGGTGGTTTCCCTTCGGCGGTTCTAAAATAAAAAATAACTAATAATGGTAGTCGAATTATTTTTATTTAACTTCATATTTATTTGTACAGTACAATAATTTGTATTAAATGCATAACTATGATTAACTACTAAGTCCATTTCTTGCCACAGATTCAGAGTTTCAAATAGCAGTTTATGCAGATTTCGGCTCTTCATCATTAATATTCGCCAGTACAAGATTCTTTTCGGTTCCCTGAGATTTCTTAACTTCCAAGGCTGCCCTCATTTCTAAGGCACGAGTATCAGTTTCTAATGATTGATTTTTGTCGTTTAGATCTATGCCTATTTTAATGGATGTAGCTTCTAATGCATTATATGTAGCCCTGTAGAGAAAATAAAAGAAAATTTTATACTAAAAAAAACAGTGAAATAGCGACTGTGCATTTAATAAATTTATTAAAAAGAGTAGCAGGAACTCGTTTTTAGGGTTCAGTACCTAAAGGATAAAACGGAATCCCTATTACTGAGACTTCGCTGTCCGTCCCTTTGTCTTGGGCTGTATCTCATGAACCGTGATAGTTAGAAAATTTTAATTTTCACAGATGATGTATTTGTTAACTCTATAACAACAAATAATAAAAAAAAACAGAATAAAATAAATATTTCCGACTGACAGACAACAAACGTGATTATTTTGCCGTTTTGGTACGGAACCCTTTGTTTGAGTACGACTCGCACTTGGTCGGCTTTTTATTCTCAGCTGTATGTCTGTATGTATACTGTACATGCTAATTTTCGAAAGCGTTCGAACGAATTTTTGAGCAGTTTTCACGGATAGACACATGGATTGACTGCGGTGGCGATGACGTTGGCGGTAGTGCATCCGCTTTCGACGCCGGAGTCTCGGGTTCGATTCCCGGTCGGAACTAACTTTGTGTGATGACACATATACTGAAGTCTGGGTGTTTCCTTCGTATAATATGTAGGTAAATATTTACATAAAAAAATGTATGCAAATATTTATATCAGTTTATCTAGTACTCATATCATAAACTCTGCTTAGTTTGAGACTAGATTGCGTTGTGTAAAATTGTCCTAACATATTAATTTATTTATATGATAAAACAAAGTCGTCTGCAGCGTCTGTATATTTGTCTGTTCGCGATAAACTCATAAACTACTGGACCGATTTTCATGCTACTTTCACTAATGGATAGAGTGGTTCTCGAGAAACGTTTGCGTATATAAGTTATCACGGGCAAAGCCATGGGCGTCTGCTAGTATTATTATAAAATTAATTTAAGAACTAACTTTGCACAGTCCAGCTTCTCTTGCAGTTGACGAATTGTTTCCCTCAAGGACCTGACTTCTTCTTTTAACCCTATATCAGCTTCATCAGAGGCCAACTCAATACCCGGCCGATACCCTCTAGTTTCCAATCGAGTTTCTGCTACTTTCAGTGCGTTTATTTTATCGGCAAATTGTTCACCCATTACTTTTAGTTCAGTTCTTAGTTTGTCCATATTTTCTTCCATCTGTAATGTTAAAATATTTATTTAAGATAATTTTGTAATAGATAAGTTTTAATAAACTTTTTTCCCCAACGTTTCTGACATACCCAAGTATATACATGGGGCACACTAAAAGTTTTGCACTTCTAGCTAATCGGAACTATTTGAATTTCGAATGTTATATTTTTTTAAACGTTGCAACCAAGGGTTAAGGTCCCTAAAAATTGGGTAGTGTAAGGCCTATTACACTACCCAATTTTTAGGGACCCTAACCCTAACTAAGCGTGGTGTAATAAGAGTTAGAAAGTAAGGGTCCCTAACTAGGGTGACCGGTCGGGCCCGGCAGCCTTGCTCCCTGACCGCCCTTACGATCGAGTAGTGTAATAATACGTACTTAGGGCAGTTAGAGAACTCATTCGTCGCAATTGGCTCAATCTTTGTTTTTTTTATGGTTTAGATAAAACAGGTGCCATGATATCCCGCGTCGCTAACGAATCTAGAAAACGTCTCTCTCTATGCGCGTTCGAATGCAGACTGTACACAGAGAGTGAGGAAGCCGGTTTTCAGTGCAGTGTAATAAATCGACGCCCTTGCAAGTGGCCAGACCTCCCTAACTACCGGGCCCTGAATACCGTGTAGTGTAATATCCGCTTTAGTAATAAAAAAAACAATTGGCGGGAAATCATTTGTCAATAGATTTTTATCACACATCAAAGTTCTACATATGCAACGAAAATGGAATAAGTCGAAAAGATTTTAGCGATGATTTCATGATTTTAAAAGTTCTCTCTCTCCGCACTGTACTGTACTGTGTGTACTCCGACTGTGCCGCTCGTCTTCAAAATGCTTTTGGGAGAGAAGCACCGTGAGGCGATGGTATGCTGAATTTGAGAAAGGTCGAGTTCTTTACATGACGAATTTTGTGAAGGGCGGCCTTTAACTGCCGTCAACGAAAATAATGTGGCTACTGTTAAGCGGTTAATTGAAGAAAACCCGCGGATTACATATGAGACAATTCGAGGACTATTGGGGATTGGTATGAGTCCAACCCAGAAAATTTTACACGAAGAATTAAAAGTTCGGAAACTTTGTTGTCGTTGGATCCCTCATGAACTGACAGCGGAGCAGAAGCGGGCTCGCGTGGAATGGTGCTCACAGATGCTACTGAAGTACGACCACGGACATTCTAATGCTGTTTATGACATTGTCACAGGACAAACGTGGATTTATTGTTTTGAACTTGAAAAAAAACAGCAATCTTGTGAATGGGTGTTATGGGTGTTTGAAAATGATGACAAGCCAACAAAAGTGAGGCAGGCGAGAAACGTTGGTAAAAAAATGATTGTGTTTTTTTTCTCAGCTTCTGTACAATTCCACTTGAAGATCAAAAGAGTGTTAATGCCGAGTGGTATTCTACCATTTGTTTACCCAGGGTGTTAGAAAAAGTTCGCGAAAGACTCGCGAATCTCCTACATCATGACAACGCTTCTTCACACACGGCCAACAAAACAAAGTCATTTTTAGCTTCCGAAAAAGTACAACTCGTCACCCATCCTGCGCATAACCCCGACCTCGACGAATCTTTGATTTTCCCCAAAATCAAAGATTTGATGAGAGGTTTCACTTTTACCAACTCCGAAGAGGCAGTGATAGCGTTCAATCAACACGTAGAAAACATGCCTTTCGATCTGTGGTCCTCATGTTATAAAAAATGGTTCGATCGCATTAAAAAATGTTTAAAATGTAAAGGAGGGTATTTTGAAAAGCAATAAACATAATATTTTAGTTTTAACAAAGTGTCGGTTGCGAAAATATACCTAAGTTGAGTGGAATCCGAAAGTTCTATTCTTTCTGAATCCACTATCCCACCTTTCTTCACATCATGATCACACACGAAAAAGTATTTTGAGCAAGTAAACTTAAGGAACTGGTACTAGACACAGACTATCGCCCTGAAATATACCACGCTCGATATTTATCTGTCCACCATTACCATAAAACTGTCGAAATCCTGAATAGCACAATACCGTCTTTCACTGCCTCATATTATTATCATTACCTTTATCTTCTGCCATTGCAGTTCATTTCTGGCTCGTTGAGTGTCATATATGCGCCTACGTAACATATAGTTGGTAACATCAGTTTGTGCTTGAAGAGCGTTTCTGGCACGTCCACGGGCAACAAATAAGGACTCACGAAGTTTCAGTGTGTCTTGTAGTTCTGATAAGGCCATGTTCCTCATTGCTTGACATTTATCAATCCATTGTTCGTTGGTTATCATCCTGGATTTCGAAATAAGTAATTTTTTCACTGTTAACTATGTAAATAAACTCTAATTATGCATCTATTACTATTACAACTATCTGTTTCGCATCACAGCCAGAAATATGTAACCTGTCACTCCGCAGGTGATATGTGAGTTAAGCGGTTTGACTAAAAGTGCTGACATAGGACCCCACGTTCATTCCTACAACATTCCTATAACATCAAGCTTTGTATGTTGCATATAATCCAGTCTCTACTTATTAGTTATTAATAAAAGTAAAATGCTTCAGAGAAACTTTTAAGTCTGTCTCAGGTGCAACATAACGTGGAACAAACTTAATTGTTTCCAAGTTTGTGTTACTACTTTAAAAGCTTTTGAACAATCATATACTAGGACAAATGTTGGACAAATGTTTGCAGTAATATCTTATTGTAATTTGAAATACATACATCCATCTATAAAACACATCTGTTTACCCGGAGGGGTAGGCAGGGGCATGACAGAAGCCCACTTACTGCGAGTAAATTTGATAGTCCCTCGTAATAGATGGCGAGTCTATTGCCGCTTATTGGGAAATGTTTATGTTCTTAAGAACTCTCTCTGTTGATGGGTAGGTGTACCACAAGCAGGTGAGGTTGTCTTGGGTCCAAGATCTTGCTGGGAACCCTCTACACCCAATTTGGAATAGATAACACTAAAGGGTCTAAGAACGGAAACTCAAAACGTCCAAATAGAATAATATGGAAAACTGTTACGCTATTGACACCGATCTAAATTCTCGAGACACAAGCATCAAATGACCATTTATTTCTGCGTCAACAGATAACAACCGGTTTTACCTGCTAGGTGTCTTCAAAGAATCCGTTTTATAAGTAATATTGGCACTGTCCTTAGTTAAGCCAAGCATCTCTTTATCAATCTGAAGCGCCTCGTTCTTATCGTTCAAGTCTAGCTGAATTTTAAATTTAACGGATTCTAGTTTGTTAATTTTTTCCCATGCCGATTGACATCTATCTATTAATAGCTTCTTGTTACTTTCTGTTACGCAAAGTTCCTGTTTGGGTGTAGAACGAAACAGTATGAGATGTTGAATATTTCCTCTTATTAGAGACATGTGAAAATAGCTTAATAAAGTAAGCATTAGATCTCTGGTCTGAAATAAAGTTTTTATTATTATTTATTATTATATTATTAGAATAGGCTTGTGTCCCAAATTTCAAAAATTGATTAAATCTGTAGTTTTGTATCTATATAGTCACAAAAATGCATTATTTTGATTTAAAACAATCATTTACATAGTTTATTTTGCGATCTAAAAAATGTATTTAAATTGGTAACGAAAACGCTCCAATCTGTCATGGCGCCTTGGGTGATGTCACACGTTGCGAAACAAATCAAAATGTGTTTGACGAAGCTATCCTGTCCAAAAAACGAACGAAGTTCGCTGCAGCGATTTAGCCATAAATTAGTCGTCTAATCATAATATAAATATTCAAGCGCAAGATCGCTTATTAGTTATAGTTTTTTCACGACCAAAAGGTCAAAAGCGCCGTGAATATCATGGCGCTTACGCGTTTCCTTGAACGTATTCCAAGAACACGTCACTTGTAAGGATTATACACTATAGACTGGACACACATAGCTTTTTACCTACGACGGAACGGAGATGGTATATGGGTTTGGGGTGAGAGGATGTTTGTACAAAAACATGTTGCCATTTTTCTCCAAAACTACTGGTCGGATTTTGATGCAGTTTTTAGTTATGGGTTCAGGTTTGATTGGTGCATGTTCTTAGATAAATGTTACGATGACAACTCACCAGGGGGCGCTGCAGCGAACATTATTTTGTGAAAAGCAATGTTGCCAATTTTCTCAAAAACTAGTAGTCCGATTTTGATGCAGTTTTCAGTTATGGGTTTGAGTTAGATTGGTACAGGTTTTTAGATAGATGTTACGGTGACAACTCATCACGGGCGCTACAGCTAACATTATTTGTGATGAAAATCAATTTTGATGCGGCTTTTTTTAGGAATGGATTTGTAGTTGATTAGTGAGGGTTCTTAATAGGCCTTTAAGAATTAAAAAAAAAAAAAATTAAAAATTTTGAAAAAACCCACGACGATTAAAAAGCAATTGAAAAAAGGATAAAATAATTTAAAAACCTCCATAAATTGTGTTGGTAAGCCCTTTAACTTTGATATAGGTGCCTAGCAATATTTTGTTTCAAGCGTTGTCTCGAAATGGACATCGAAATAATGCGCCAAAACTGCGTTTTGTTCAACCTACTTTTGTTAGATTTATAATAATTTAACTTTAAAATTAAAATTCGTAAATTAATAAAAACGTACGAACAATTAAACTACACAAAATCACAGACACAACTTGAACAAGAAGTCAGCTCTTCATACATACTTACTCTATGGTGTGAGAGCGCAACCTGTGACGTCATATTTTCTGATTGGTGTTTGATGTCACGTGACTGAATGCCTAATTTTCCAAACTTATTTTCTAAAAATATTAGTAATCTTTATTCTGTCTACTAAGTTATATTACTTTTTGTTGTCTATTCATTGGAAATAGTCATAAGAAACATACACCAATCCGATTTATTCTTAGTGGACACAAGCCTATTCTAAGAGGACAATTTCACCAGTGAGATAATCGTGGCGATATTACAGTGTACTACATATTTCCATACACTCTCTGAAACTGTCTGAAAAGCACCTAAACGCGGCGATTTTTTTATGAGTCCCGATAGTACGCTAAAGGCCTAGTAGTATAAAAAGAGTGGTCGTGAGTTTTATTGCCAGGTTCTTTTTCACAGGCTCAACCTATTGCTTTGCGAATCTGACAGTAAATGTAAATATAGACGCAATTATATTTTCATTTTTGCAAACAAGTCAATTATTGACTAATCTGTTGAATTAAGTTGAAAATTTTCAGCCAAAACAAGCGAACCCTTTATTTTTTACCAGTTTAATTTATTTAGCGGTCATTACGTACTCAATTGTAGCAGTAAGTATACAAGACTAATTGTTACCTTCTTCAACTCGGTATCAGCAAGATCGTAGGTAAGTTCTGTGGCTCTACGACCGTCTCTGTTCGACAAACATTCCGAAGTCACCAGCAGTGGTAAGTTTAGTTGTTCAAGCTCTCTTTCCGTGGAAGCCTTCTCCTCTTTCAAAGCATCCATTTCACGGTCCAATAGATCCATCAGTTCTTGCAGAGATGACTTCACTTGCTCGATTTCATAGACCCTAGAAATTAAATTAAATTGCCAACAATCGAATAAACGAATAAATGAAACGTCACTCAAATATTTAGGAGCTGTTTAATTGTTTAAGCAGCCATATTTGGGTGACGTTTACGTATTAGGGCATAAGCTATTTGTGCAATAATTGATGTTACCTGGCTCTTAAACGGTTGTTATTGTGGTAGGAGTCCCACTCGCTTTTGATGCGAGTTTCATTGCGAAGCTGGTATGCACTATAGCGAAGATCAAAAGCATCTGCTCTTCTAGTATCGGAGACAACCTGTTTTATAACATAGCCTGTTAATATTCAAGTGTGTTATAAGTAAGGAAAAGGTTTTATTACAGATATACTATACGAGGTTAGTGAAGGAATGCGTGAATTTAACGTCATCGTCTTATTCTTGGGGATTTGAGTAACCTTCTATGTCACTAATAGTACCTAGAAGTTTTTTTTACTGCTTTTAATATAGGTATGTATATATACAACGTGTTTCATATTAGTGTGGTCATATTTGACCCTCGTTACACATGCGCGTTGAGTTAACTATACGCACGGACAAAATTGCAAATACAAGTTTAGTTAAAACTTTTAAGGTGTCATGTAAATTTAATTGATTTGTTCATTTAATCGATATTTTATAAACCCAACACTACCTAGGGTCAAATTTATTCGTAAGGTTCAGTCCTCTTCGATGAATCGTAAACAACTCTTATTTCATATGCTCCTGGTACAGAATACTATTTTGTAGTAATGATAGGTTGTGGACTTTAAAACAACAAAAACTAACCGATTTCATTGTGCATGTCATCCTGGTAGATAGGTAGGTACCGTGTTCCACAATAAACACAACTAACTCACTAATATCACGATACTTAGATAAACATTATTGAATTTAATAAAAAATACACTTCCTACCTCCAATAAACACAAAACTAAAAAGTAGGTACTAAAGTAACGGCTCGAAATGTTCGCCGCCTTGATCAATGCACAGTTGGGTCCGTCGCATCATGCTGGCAGTTACATTACACAGCATGTCTGGAGTTACACTGCTAAATGCATCAAATATTTTAGACTCCATATCTTCACGCGTGAGACATACCGCACTGTACACTTTGTTTTTGACATAGCCCCACAAAAAAAAGTCAAGTGGTGTGAGATCCGGTGACCTCGGAGGCCAAGGTATGGGACCACCACGTCCGATCCACTGGTTAAACCGCTCATCTAAATACGCCCGTACATCTCTCGCATAATGTGCAGTCTTGCTGGTACATCATATTTGTGTACAATGTTACAGGCAAGTTTTCAAGTTCGGGTTCTAAGACGTTTCTAAGGAACGCGAGGTAATTTTCACCGTTTAGCGAACTCGGTAGCACGAAAGGACCAATTAAAATATCTCCGATTATTCCCGCCCAAATGTTAACACGCCACTGATGCTGAAAGTTGTTTTCTGCAGATGCGTGTGGGTTCTGATGAGTCCATACATGTTCGTTATGCTGGTTACTGATACCAGCACGAGTAAAAGAAGCTTCATCGGTCCATAAAATACGGTTCGCGAAACTAGGGGATCGTTGTGCTTCCTCTCGGTACCACTGGCAAAAGTTGAGACGTGGTACGAAATCAGCCGGTGTCAGTTCTTGGGTGTGCCTGAAGTGGTACGGATGTTGACCATCTGCTTTTAGCACGCGCCATACTCTCAAATGATTCATTCCCAGAACAATTCCAGCGCGGCGAGTACTTGTTCTGGGATTGGATTGAAAATGCTCGAGAATACTTTCTTCTTGCTCTGGTGGTACAACAGATGGTCTGCCTTCTGAGCGGGAACCACGGAAAGAACCAGTGTCATGTAAACGGTTCACCATTTTTCGGAAGCACTCCACAGATGGTAACCGCCGCCGTTCACCTTCGAGTCTATTGTCCACAAATCTTTCTCGATAAAGGCGACGAGCTCCTCGCAGACTGCCATCGGCTGCCCCGACGCAAAGTATCATTTCATAATATTCACTATTACTTAAATACGCCATGATCGATTAACACAGATTACTACGTACGCCTAATATCAAAGTTTACTTGCAACTGAAAAGAAATTAGATAGTTGTAAGTGTTGCCCAAGTGCAATGTCTTATTTCCTTGAATTACGTCGTAATTTTGGTAAAAATCTAATAAAAGTACCAAGTAGGTACTTAGTTTTATTTATGAAAAAAAGCTAGTAGGTACCTAGTATAAAATAATTTAAGAGATAAATAATAACATAATTATTATTTACCATAAACACAGGATATTTCCCTAAGACCTATTTACCATTTCGAAACCTACTTAAACCCATTTAAAAAAAACCGCTTCAAGATCCGTTGCGTAGTTTTCAAGAACTAAACATACATTAGAACAGACGGAAAAAGCGACTTTCTTTATCCATGTAGTCTAAGATTAGTAATTTATTACCAATTGCTAAAATGAACAAATATCCAGCATAAAAAAAGCTAATAAAGTCCCCGTTTATGAAGAACATTACGTTAACTTGCAACACCGGAATAATATGGGTTTTGCGGTAAAATTTACGTGTTGTGACGTGTACGTCTTTGATATATGCCGACATCGCTACTGATACCTAGTTTCTTCAAAGCAGCTCCAATCAAAAAAGTGGGCGGTTCTCTTTGTAATTTTTAGGGGTCCTTAAGATACATATTAGTGAAACTGACACCAACACCTCCTACTTTTTCTGATATCCTCGTTCAACCATACAAGTTGCCACTTTTAGCGATAATGTTTTATGAACTTTTATGCATCACATTATCATGACGAATCGAGAACCTAAGTACCTACTCTTTTTTAAAGTCGGTCAAAAATAACCAAATACCTTGCAGATCATTTACTTCATGGTCAATGAGTCGAAAGAGAGTTCACGATATGGTAGTGCAGTGACTGGCATCCACGATCTCTCTATCCCGAAACTGAATACCTACATACTACTATACCCACCAGCGTTCTCAACAGCTACAACATAAACTTCTACACAAACAGCAGTTGTATTTTAAATATCTGTGCGGAACCAATTTATAAAAAGTGTAAATTTAAGGAAGACAAGAACATAAATGTTTCTTCTCTTTTCTTCGACAGCAAATGCGTTGCTCCTGGTATTTGAGTAGGTTGACAACAAATTACGTGTGAGTTGTGACATTCACGACAATCACGTGATACATAAATTCATAGAAAAACTTCAAAAATAACTTTGAGTAGGCACTCTTTATTTTGACCCCAAGTTGTGATTCGGAAACTATTTTGTATGATAACTATTGATAAAGTAAGTTTATCTGTTGGTTAAAATTTTGAGTAACAACGAGACTGTCCGAATCTATTTCACTGTTTGGCAAACCTACTTGAGGTCAAATCTAGAGTTCATTCTAATCATATGTTTATTTTGTAGTGCAGTCTTAGAGCTTCATTTCAATGAGCTATCGATAAAAAGGAAAATTTATCGACTACGTCATTATAAGTCAATATTTTATTAAATTAATTAAAGACCCCGCGCAATATATTATTTAGGCCCTACCCAATGCAACCTTGAGATATGACCACACTAATATGAAACACGTTGTATATAGGTACATAATTATGTACTAAAAATATTTACAAAAATATTTAATTTTGTAACCTACAAGTTTAAATCCAATAATATACTCGTAGCAATGCGTCTTAGCCAGTAATTGCTATGTGGAAATATACTGATTATCCACAAGGAAGAATAGAATCGCGAACATACGAATGGTAAGTAGGTACTTAATTATTTTCATAACATAATATAAAACAAAGTCTCCCGTTCCGTATGAATGCATAGATCTTACAAACTAGGTACACAACGGATTTTGATGCGGTTTTCACCAATGGATAGACTGTTTCTCGAGGAAGATTTTTGTGTATGAAACTTGTCAAGTGGGCGTCCGTTAGTAAAAATAATCCATCTATTTCTGTTCACAAGCGACTGTTGCAATATTCATATTTTGCATTTGAGTTGTGTAATTTACGAAATGCTTATTATTACAACACAGCAAGTGCAATATCTAACGACTTAGGTACTGGCGCCTCGTTTCGATTTTGCAAAGTAATATACACAATAACTTTTATTAAACTATACTAGTTATCTCGGCGAACTTTGTATAGCGACAAATACAAAAAAAAAGAATATTTTAATATTTCATGCAAATGTATGTATTATTCATTATAATTGAAAACGTGACGGACGGACAGACAGACAAATTGTCGTATTAAATATATAGATTAACATCTGAACTTTCATAAATCCTTTTTTTCTTATCTAAGTAGGTATTATAGTTAAAAGCTTGTCTGTGTATCTATTATGGTTATAATGAAATCTGTACCTACCGTAAGTACATTTGGAGATATGGTGTAGTAAAATTACAACTTCCCACAAGGTCTCATTTCAATTTAGTTCAATTCTAACAATTATTTGGTCCCATTTCGTAATTTGAAGTCGGTTGTTGTGTCAATTTTTGATGTGTATTTTTTATATTGTAAAAGTAGTGATTATGTATAGTGATTGATATTCTCACAAACTTAAGTATTATCTGGTATGTTTTCCGGGAAATGATACAAGTTAAAAGATGTGTTTCTGCGTACCTAAACGTGTTAATCTGTCACGCGGTTATTACTCCGTCGAAGTTTGACAACAGGAAATTTTGGAAAAGGGACGACATTTACGAGTAATCGGTCATCATAGCGTATCCACCTTATCGGAAAAATATGGACACAACATTAACCATAGCAATGGGTTAAGTCGGACGCCTGACTGAATATTTATAGCGTGAATGGCTTATGTGTAATTTGTGCTGTATGATTCTAAAGTTATTATAATACAGAGCATGCCTGCACCTCCACCCCGCTGGCTTACATTGTTCCGTTGCCTATTGGGACTCGTTTCCGGGATTAAAATTTTCACCTACATTGCCAGTTATCAACTTCCTGAAACCAAATTTCTGCCAAATTCGTTTAGCGCTTAGAGCGTGAGGGAGTTACAAACAAAAAATAACAACATTTACGATATATTTCGACTGTAGCCACTGGGTGGAACATTATGAAGGTACAAAACTCACTTGCACTTATTTTGCTACCCATTTTATTTACTTAACGTTATCGCAAGCTGCTTCAGTGTTTCAGGTCAAGATAGCAATTACCTAATGTCAATATCTAAACCTGCGCTATACTGCTGCATCGGCTGAAGGCCTCAAACGGCGTAAATATTCTATCCTAGCAGGTGACTACATATTTGAGCCGTTTAGAGTTGAGACACTGGGGGCAACGGGGTCCGAACGCTCGCCGCCTTTATAGAGACATTGCTAAACGCTTAATCGTTGCTTCTCAGGACCAGATTGGCTATTTGGCCTAAAGAATAAGTATTGCCATCTAACGTGGCAACAGCCAGCATTCTGGGAACCTTCCCATTCAGCAATGACGCGGAGGATTTTTTAAACGATATTTTGTAATGTATAATATAAGAAATTTATTGGTGTTGTGTTATAACAACGTAAACTTAAACGCCATTGTTCAAAGTTACGAGTATTATGGTATTAATAACATTTGTTTTGTTCAGATCCCAATTTCAGGGCTACACAGGCACATAATAAAACTTTTCTAATTCACTTTCACGGAGGCAAGCTGTAATACAATTATTGAGTAAACGATGAGGTCGTGTTTATGAACCATACATGGCGATACAGAGTCAATATTGGCGAAAAGTTTGAATGTTTTTATTTAATCTGAGGCCACGAGTGCCCTCCACTGCCTATGTAAGTTTCTATAGAATCTTTAGAAAGGTAAATAAAATATAAAACAGCTTCGGCTTTGTTAGATTCCTGAACAAAACTGCATAAACATTATCAACTCTTTAAAAAAAAACTTTGTGTTGTCGATGACCCAAATTCCATCCAAGTTCTGGCCCTAGAGAAATGCCTATCAAAGCGTATAACTAATATCTTCGAGTCCAATTTCAAAGTCACATAGTAAGTCACTTTCATACCTTAGTAAATTAGGTAAAAGTTTAGTTACAATTCTATACAAATGAGTAGCTAGTGCAAATCGGACTCGCACACAAAGGGTTCATTACCGAAACGGAAAAAAATCACGTTCATTGTATGGAAGCCCCTAGTATTTATTATATTGTATATAGTATTTGTTGATGTAGATCAGATGTCAGTCGCTTCACGGAAAATATCGAAGTTCAGCCGAATCGCAGTTAGACTGGAAAGCCGACCCCAACTGTGTTGGGAAAAGGCTCGGTGAATGATGATGATATAGTATTTGTTGTTATAGAGGCAACAGAAATACATCATCTGTGAAAATTTCAACTTTCTAATTATCACGGTTCATGAGATACTGGTAGATGGACGGACGGACGGACGGACAGCGAAGTCTTAGTAATAGGGTTCCCGCTTTACCCTCTGGGTACGGAACCCTAAAAAATGGCTCGGTTTCTTAAGACAGCGGGTAATTGGCACTGTTGTTTACATAGAATATATTCTAATGACGTCATTCTGCTCTTTTACTACCATTATGGCACCGGTATCTTATGAAACCAAAGCATAAGTAATTAAACTCCTAACCAAGATTTAAATCTATGTTAGGAGTTATATAGTTATATAGAAACGTTTGTTCTGTACGGTAACAGATGTGTACGAAACACGGGCGAAGCAATTAATTTTATAACCTCGGTGGTTGTAGAACAATCCTATATATCATTACAGCGAAAAGGACATGTACTTATATTTTACTGCATGGGAACGAAAATAAACGAAATTAATATGCAACTCTTACAAATACTTGGCTAATACATACCCTTAAATCATATAACCTGGCGTCCCAATCCGCTAAACTTAGATGCGGCAAAGGTTTCTCAAAAGTTACAACCGACTGCATTTTGTATTTCTAAAATAACTTTAAAGATAAATCTAAAAATAACAATTTTGTAAAATATAATAACAACAAACCCAACAAACTACATAGCTCGTGTCAAAATTGAAGTATTCTGGTAATCAAATCAAGCGATCTTATTTTAAAATTATGTTCTTTTTATTCCGGCCGGTATGTATCCATAATGTGAATGTATGGATTCTTCTTTGAAATAAAAACTCGTTTTGAAGTAATTTTTTAAAATACCCTACTTAGTCGTACAGTATTACTTGAAAATGTAGTACTTAATTGAAAATTTCTGAGCTTTTACTGAGGTTGGACATCTAGAGTTATAAATTATTTTGAAGTGGGTTGCAGTAAGAAACTAAAATATTGTTCTGATCTGCTGTCCTCTCATACTAGCATTTAGTTATGAAAAAATAACCAAATGCGAAGATCATCATTATGATTTACATAGCAACAATGGCCCCACATACATTGTTGCTGTTTACATACTTATTTTAAGCCCCAGTCGCAACAAGCATTCTTTTCAAGCTATAACGACTATAGAAATTAGGTCGTTGAAGTCGAACAAGTGAGTCGTGTTCTTAATGCTCCAAAAGCACTACGTTCCTTGGAGTTTACTTTAAACGTACACGCCCAAACTTACAAGCGGTGTAGAATCCTTTAGCGGTGACTTTACACATTTCAGCTTAAGGCCGGCGCAGACTCACGTAACACGTTGCGGCATGGCAACGGATTTTAACAATAAAAAATATATATTTTTAGACATTCTCACACGACGTCATCTTGCCCCAATTAAGCTATAAGCAGTAGTATATATATATATGCTATAGCTCTCAATGGCAATAAGCCTGTGCTTTGGGATCTAGTCAACCGATAAATACATACTTACATAATATACACAGAAAACAGCCAAACTCCGAAACAAATATTTGTGGAAAGAAAGCGTAACATAGTAGGTACATTAAATTACCGTCTAGCTCAAGTGTAACATAAAGTAACGTTTACTCAGATGTTAGATTAATAATTATATGGTTGTAACTAAATCTTTTATAGTGCTTTTCAACATTAACGTTTAAGTAGGTACATTTAAATAGGTAAAGTTAACAAAACGAATGTTAAGAAAAATACCTACTGTAACAAAATACATCATATGAAAATTTCAACTTTCTAACTATCACGGTTCATGAGATACAGCCTGGTGACGGACGGCCTGAAGGACAACGACGTCTTAGTCTTCTTAGTCTTAGGAGTCCTGTTTTACCTTTTAGGTACGGAACCCTAAAAATTTACGTTGTTTAGAAACTTTTTAATATTGATAAAGATAAATCCAAGTCACAATACTACTTGTAAAGGTAGGTTATTACTTAAGTATTTTTCTTTTGCCTGTTAGGAACGCTTGTTAGACGAAGCATTTTTGATTGGAAGTTTTATATTCTTCGTATTTTAATGGAATCTTCAAAGTATTTGCATAACTCATTGAATAAAATTTGCTTTCGATTTCAATTTAAAGTTTTATACATAAACGATTTTCAATTCGATTGACTTGTGCTCTTATAGATTGATTATTGAATTGAAATAAGAGGCAAACTATTCACTTTATTCGTTGAATATTGTAGGTGATTTAGGCATTTTCATTTTCCAACTGTCAATTACATTTATTGTAACAATCTTTATCCAAGAAGTTCAATTTTTGCTGAGCGCGTGACTTGTGGCTTTTTCGGATACCTCTTGTGCTCCGCCAAAATCGGGTTCCAGACACTCAATTGCAATACCGAACAATGTTTCTTTGTCCCGTACCGTGAACTAGTTGAGTAATTAGTTCTTCTGTGCGGAAAATATCAAGCATTACCTTGGCATTGGCGAAATTATCGATGAACATCGATGGAGCCACGTTTTTGAAGAAAGAAGAAGAAGAAGAATCTTTATAGAAATTCATACGAAATAAAAAATATATTCAGATGTCTTCAGGTTTCATCTAGATAGAATCTCTTATGATCTTGCTTAGTATCGCATATCCTATGAAATAAGATTTTATCGATATTTGAATTATAGAGTGGTTATGAACTTTCTACATTGCCAGGTAACGGTAATAGGTTTACCCCCTATTGTGTGGGACCAAACATTACAGGCAAAGAGTGGGTGTGTAATGCACCTCTGCCTACCCCTTCGGGATAAAGTCGTGATGTAGATCTGCCTGTATTTACTGACAACTATTTTAGCTGTTGTGGTGATCACCACTCTCAACTCATTTTAAAACACTAATAGTAAGTGTCTACTAAATATTGTACTATAGTCTGGCCAGACTAAGTTTATGGTAGATTTACAAAATAAGGTTATGGTATCCCTATGTTTATAACCCCAATTACACAATTGTGTAGTCTTGATACTTTGATTTTTTCTTTATGAATCAGAAACTTCCAACCCATTTTTTTTTGTTATATTTCTGGTTCTTTCTAAAGCAAACATTAATTATTACTTAAATTGTATATTTAGATATTTAATTATGGAATTTTAAAGGAACCGCGAATAAAACATGTTTCTCTGCTAGGTACCATTAAACTGGGTATTTAAAAAAAGGTAATTTAAATAACAATAATTTAGATTTTAGACAATAAATTATAAAGTAACGGTATGTAAGATGTTAAAACCTTAAAAAAAAAATATAATAGCATTATTATTTCGCAGAGTTAAAAAGACAACAAAACGTCGACAATTGTTTCGCCTCTAAACGAGGCATTATCAAGACTGTCTCAACGAGAACAGCATATAATTATAATTATATTTTTTTTAAAGTTTTAACAAGAATCAAAGAATCAAAGAATCAATTTCATTTATTCAGTTTAGGCACATAAAGAGCACATATGAATGTCAAAATTTTACAATTTTGTCAAGTAATATTATAAAAATACTAAATTAAGTAAGTACATAAATAACCATTAGAAAATGATTCTTTCGCTGGTTCGGTAATTTGGTTCTCCTGAGAAGAGACCAGCAAGAAACTCAGGTAGATTATCCATTTTCTTTTTTAATATTGTTTTGTTTACATTGTTACAATTAGTTTCTATTGTATTATACGAGTGGCCAACAACAGAAGATTAGGGTGACCATGCATTTTTATCATTAAGATATTCGTCTACATTATAGTAGCCTTTCATCATCAAACATTTTTTAACTACTATTTTAAACTTATTAAGAGGCATGTCAACCAAATCCTGAGGAATTTTATTATAAATTTTTATACATTTGCCAACAAACGAATTACCAACTTTATGAAGTCTAATTTTTGTCATTGCCAATTTATTTTTATTTCTTGTATTAAAATTATGGTTATCGGAATTTTTTTTGAATAGATCTATGTTCTTCCGTACATATAAGATGTTGTCGTAAACATATTGAGAAGCAACTGTTAAAATATTAATTTCTTTAAATAATTCTTTCAGCGAGTCACGGGGTCCGAGTCTATAGATTGCTCGTATAGCTCGTTTCTGTAATATGAATATTGTCTCAATATCGGCAGCTGAGCCCCACAGCAGCAGACCATATGACATAACGCTATGAAAGTAGCTAAAATAAACTAATCGTGCCGTTTTTTCGTCAGTCAGAGACCTTATCTTTCTAACCGCATAGGCAGCTGAGCTAAGTCTTCCTGCCAAGGCTGTGATATGAAGACCCCATTGTAGTTTACTATCTAGAGTTATCCCAAGAAAAACTGTGGTATTGACTATTTGAACTAATTCATTATTCATAGTAATATGAGTATCCACCTGTCTAACATTGGGCATAGTAAATTTTACACATTTTGTTTTCTTCGCATTGAGCAGCAAGTTGTTACTTGTGAACCAATGCAATATTTCCGAAAGGGTATTATTTACATCGTCAAGTGCTACTTTTTGTCTATCACTTTTAAAAATTAATGATGTGTCATCAGCAAATAATACTATCTCACAAAGATTTTTAGTGAAATAAGGAAGATCGTTTACGTATATTAAGAATAAAAGGGGTCCTAATATAGAGCTGTGGGGTACTCCCATGACTAATGAGGCGCCAGAAGAGTCGGTGCCATTAATGTTTACTTTTTGTACTCTACCAGTGAGGTAAGACTCGAGTAAGCCAAGTGAGCTGTTCGAAACACCATAATAACCTAATTTTAGTAGCAAAGTCCCATGATCAACACAATCAAAAGCTTTTGATAGATCACAAAATATACCAATAGCATCCTGCTTTTCCTCCCAAGCATCAAATATATGTTTCACAAGTGCAACTCCTGCATCCGTTGTGTTCCTGCCTTTAGTGAAACCAAACTGTTTGTTATGAAGTAACTTATTGTCTGTAAAATGTGAAAGCAATTGATTAAATATTATTTTTTCAAAAATTTTACTGAGGGATGGGAGTATGGAAATAGGTCGAAAATTTGAAGGATCACTTTTGTCTCCTGCTTTAAATAAAGGATTGATTTTACTGTACTTCATAAGATGAGGAAACTGATTTTCATCTATACATTTATTGAATATGAATGCAAGGTGAGGTGCTATAGCGGGCACTATTGATTTTATTATATTAGTTGAAATGCCCCAAAGATCCTCGGTATTTTTTATATTTAGTTGTTTAAAAGTTTTAAGTATAGTGACAGAGTCAATATACTGAAAATCAAAGTTAATTCTACATTTATCAACACTAGATTTAAGAAGAGAATTGGCTACGTTTTTTGACGAATTTAACTTATTTGTAGTGGTTATTGGAACATTTGTGAAGAAAGATTCAAATGCATTGGCCACTTCAGAATCAGTTTTAATATGTTTATCATCTATTTTTAACTCGAAGGATCGATCACGTGACTTTGCTTTACAAGTTTCTTTGTTAATAACATTCCATATTGCCTTCGTTTTATTATCAGATTTTTCAATTTTAGCCCGTATATAATTAGATTTAGCTGTTGAACATACTTTTTTGAATAGTTTGGAGTACTTTTTAATCTGTTCAATTACTTGTGGCTCATTAGTAGATGCCTTTGTCTCGTATAATTCATATAATTTCCTTCTACTTTTATAGATTCCAGGCGTAGCCCAATCACTAAATTTTATTTTAAATTGATTTACATTTATTGTTTTTTTAGTGAAAATGTTATCACATTCGTATTTGATTACTCCGAACAAATCTCCGTAATGATCATTCGGGTGTTTATCATTATTCAACTCCAAAAGAGGTACTTTATTCTTAATGTTTTCTTTAAATTTTTCTAATCTATAAGTTGTGATTGGTCTACAAACAATATTTTTTGATAATGGAACATGTTGGAACTTAAATCTAGCTAACTGACCTGCATGATCTGAATTTACAAAATGTATTATAGATTTCTCATGTAGATAGAAAAAATATTATCTAAGCAGGTAGCTGATGTGGCTGTGGTGCGTGTTGGTTCACAAAAAAGATTTTGTAAGTTAAAAGATTTAAAAAGGTTGAGGAACCTTAGCGCGTTCTGAGAGTTTTCTAAAATATTAATATTAAAATCACCACATACAACTATAGTCTTCTTACATTTACATACCTTTTTTAAGGCTTCCTCCATAATGGACTCAAACAGGTAGTAATCTCCAGAAGGAGGTCTATAGACGCTAATAATAATATATTGTTCTAGCTCTGCACATGATAGTTCAATATTTCGCTCACTTGTGAGTGCTACTACGTCTTTTCGGTCTTTTGATTTTAATTTGTCATTAATTAAAATGAGAGACCCACCTCTTATAGCGGAATCTCTAGTAAACGCACTAATGATTTTATAATTATCAATATTAACTAAGAGTTCATGTTTTTTTAACCAGTGTTCAGTTAAACAAAGTACATGGATACGTTTTTCATTTAAAAATAATTCTAGTTCTAACTCTTTGCCAGAAAAGCCTTCAATATTTTGATGAATTATATTCATGAACATAGACTTTTCCTTTGTCCTTAAATTTAATTTGCTAGGGATTTCCTCTATTGTCCTACAACTAAGTTTAAATTATTGTCACCCTTTTCAGGAACAGATTCCAAGGTCACAAGACAAACATTGTCACTTTTCTGCTCAATAAAAGCAGATTGTTTAGCCAAGTTTTTGGCTGAATAACTAATAAAATATGATAGCGAAGATGCTATCTGTCTCCTAAAATATCTATTCAAATAGAATTTATCTTCCGTCAATAACAATTTATTTTCTAAGTACATGTTAATGTCAATCAGATGGAATTTATTTGGATTATGAAATGTTAATGTATGTATTGTTTGATTTAGCTTATATCTAAGATTGTTTTCGGCCTGTGACAAGCCACGGCTATAAGGAAGTGTGAATAAAATAATGTTTTTAACATCTAATAAGCTCAGTAATTCTAAACAGTTTACAATTGCATTTCTGTCCGCATTTCCCCTATCTCCCACCAAAATTAAAAGTGTACAGTTGCTGTTTAAATTACAATTTTTAATTTTTTTTATAATGTTACAGTAAGTTAATCCCGGCATACAATAGTTAGTAACATTTTGTTCTAAATATGAACTAAGTAACTGGCCCATTGATTTCCCTAATTCATCACAAAACATCACTATTTCAGATTTAATCATATTTCGTTTGGTGAAGGAACTACTGGGTTTCTTGTTTGACTCAAGTGAAGGGCTTATGTTTGAAGTCAGCGAGGACTTACAGACCGGCTCAGGACTAATTAAATGGTTGTTTGATGTCAATGTGGAATTTGGACTCATAAGCTTCTTCATGGCCAGAATGTATTCCTGATACTCACTTTTAACATTACAACATCATACTTACCATTACTTTGTCATGGATTTTCGCCAGGTAACGCCTGTTTCTATCCAATATTTTAAATAAATTATAATTCAAAATTCAAATGATCAAAACTGTTTATAGAAAGCTTCACAATGAAAGTCATAGACACAAATGTTGCTACACTAATCTTTCTGTGGGGTTGCCAATTCATTCCTTTGCAAAGTTAGCTTGACCAGACTATATCATGTTGAATCCGCTGTGCATGTGTGTGTGTGTATGTGTGTGTGTGTGCGTGTGTGTGTGTGTGTGTGTGTGTGTGTGTGTGTGTGTAGGTAAAATTTAAGTGTTACATATCATAACAAATAATCGCGGAAAATACGAAATAAGTGCAGCCATAAATTTATGTGGGGTAAACTAAAACTCTTGTGGTGTTTAACGGGCCGGTTGTTATCACTTGTCCCTACTTTCCTCTCTAGGGAGAACTTTGTGCCTGGATACTTCTACCCTAAAATGTTTTCGTGCGTAACATTTCCTCGACACTCCCTCGCTGACGTGGTCTGGCACAGTGCCAACAGCATTCTGTGTAGACGATCCTAAGCAATTAATATTGATCAATACTATAAGTTTGTTGTTTTCCTTGTATAGAACTCATATCTGCCATCTGCCATAGGACGTATCATTTAAAAACAGAAATAGGTCTTCATTGTTAGGGTTCCGTACCCAAAGCGTAAAACGGGAACCCTATTACTGAAACTTCGCTGTCCGTCCGTTCGTCTGTCTTGCGCTGAATCTCATGAACCGTGATAGTTAGAAAGTTGAAATTTTCTCAGATGATATATTTCTGTTGCATCTCTAACAACAAATACTAATATAGAGAATATCATAAATATTTTAGGGGGCTCCCATACAACAAACGTGATTTGTTTATTTTTGGTACGGAACCCTTTGTGCGCGAGTCCAACTCGCAATTGACCGGTTTTTGTAATAGACACCTTAGAATTTACATTTCAGTAGCCTTCATATTTTGAAATACACCCATTACTACCATACATAGTAAGTAAGTACTTACATAAGTACTTACTTACTATTCCCTATTCTGTGCCATTACCGCCTTCGATCTATTAATATTTGATAGAAGATTACCGCGATCAACAGCGTCTCAGTTTTAACAGTGAAAGAATTTCATAATTGTATTATAAGTAAGCACCGATCATCTCTTACATTGACGAACTGAAAAATCCGAGAGTCAATAAACTTTACCTCATAATAATATTTATATAAAAAAGAAAGAAAAATCTTAATTAGGCATCATATATTATTCCTCCCCATCGATGTTTACGCGAGAGAACACCATGGCTGTACAAATGGTTCTTTTTCGTAGATACATTTAAATGCACATCAAAGAACTTATCGCCCTAAATTTATAAGCATCAGATAAATATTTTTTTAAGTACAAAAGGAAGGTTTTTGATTAATAAATAATAATAAATATTTTTGGACATTCTCAGACAACGTCATCTAGCCCAAACTTGCTGTGCTATGGGATCTAGACAACTGATAAACATACTTATACAGAGTGTTACGTAAGGGTTATATCAACCCGAAGACAGCCCCATCAGCTGGTCGACCAGAACCCGTTTCGATATGTGTCGACCCGCCAAACATGAAAAAAAAAATCATACAGAAAAAAAAACATTATTACCGAATAAAACACTCTTATTTGAACAACACTAGCTAAAATCAGCTGATAAGGTCACCGACATCAAAGTAAATAGTACAAATAAAGTGCGCCTGTGAAAAACCTTCTATCTCTCTCCTGGTTGGAACATTTTGTCTCTGTTTCACACCAAGGTCGCGTGTCGGTCGGTGAGCCACGCCGCCTCCCACCCCGCCCACCATTGTCTATTAGTAAGTACGTCAAGCACTAGTGTTGGGACACGTTTGTTTTGATTTGCAATAACGCATATAACTTTTTTTATGGTGAACAATTTTTTCTGGTTTCGCGGTCGATAAATATCAAAAGGCGTTCTGGGCGATCAGCTGATGGGGGTGTCTTCGGGTTGATATAACCCTTACGTAACACCCTGTATATTTCTAAATACATACATGATATGCGTAGAAAACACCCAAACTCCGAAACAAACCATTGTGGATCACACATATATTTGATTCAAACCGGAAATCGAACCCGGGCCTCCAGCCGATGCACTATCGACCACGGCACCGAAGCAGTCGGTAGATATTTGCAGATCAGTAGGTACTACAAGTACTTTTTTTGCCAGTGAATTATCATCGCGAATGTACAACAAGCATAAAGCGCCAACTGACTGTTAAACGCTTCTGCTACATAAATGATGGCTTAATTACCTAATTTAATAACCTAAAATGTTACTAATGTCTTCAACAAGGTTCAATTCATTCCAATTATAACTTAAATCGTGCACCATTAGCGAGAATTTCCATGAAATATCAAAGTATATTTCTGTTGAAAATGCAAACCGCACATGTCTGGGAACTTTAACTTTTATCATGTTATAACTAACGACTGTTCAGTGTAGAGGCGCTGTGGAGGATTTGAATTCCACAGTACCTCCACGAACATACAGAATTCAACAAAAAGTGGTCGGTGACTAGATGTGGTCATTGCTCCTGGGGGACTCCAATAAGTTATGCCACTTTACAAAAAGTTAAGGCTTTCGTATTCTGATATTAAAATGACAATGATTTTTTTTTTGATTTTCAATTGAGTCGAACTTCAATTATGATACTCCATTACGCACACATAAAAGATCGCTGTAGACAGAAGCTGTAGACAGAGAAGTTCAACAGGCCCATATTTCGATAGTCACTGTTGACCCACATAACAGCGTTTTTGAGCTTTTGAGCCCTGGTGTTGATATGGAACCATTAGACCACTCATGGAAGATGTACGATGAAAATAAATTTACGTTTTTTGCAAAAAACCTCTGTTAGATCAATAAAATTATTAATACAGGCCGTATTCTCGTGATGTGATATTTATCCATGAATCAATATAATCTGTACCAATGAATTGATTTCAAAGGATTAGTACGATGCTCTGTGGAATTTCAGAAAAGCAATGTCATTGGTTTATTCATTTATCCACACCGCAATATGAGCGAAATGGCAGTCACACTAGATTAGTTCATTAACACAAAGAGCTGTTTGTTTCAACAAATATGAGTACTGAGTTTATACGACTTCGTGTTTAACAGTTTTGGAGATATAGCCGCTGTGGGGCACTAACCAAGACTCCATGTATATAGTCGACGGACCTAATTAATAATGGATCGATGATCTAATTATGAGCTTAAGAATACCTTAGATTTAGTAATATAAGAAAGCTATCACTGTTTCTGTGCCCTGACAGAAGACGAAAATTTGTTGCTGTCTGTGCGTGGCGTCATAGTAGCGGAACGGCTGAACCAATTTTGATGCTATTTTTCGTTGGTGTGTGGAAATATTTCCAATTAAAGTTCTAGTTGAATGTATATTCTTAATCAGAAAGAACGACCTAAATACAGACAGAACAAGGACAAAATGCCAAGGTTCTCTACATAAAGAAACTCAATTAACCCCGTTCGATCAATAAGATTGGAGTCCATATACATACTATACATACACCTATAATAGGTATAGCCATGATTTAGTTCACACATAGTAGCATACATAGTTCTTCATTTATTTATTACCAGCCCGTAGCTCCGCCTGCGTGGAACAACCTATAAATGATCATAACGTTTTAAGTTAAGTTTGGTCTATCTATAAAAACCGCATGAAAATACTTTCATTGAATTCAGAGAAAGCATATAACTATTGTCAGAGAGTAGTTAAAATACACCTATTTTTGTTTTATTAAACTTTTATTATCGTCATAGTTAAATTATAAATTTAAATGCTACAGACACAAAATATCTGTTTGTTTTAAGTAGTATTCGTTATGGAGGATGGAAAATTGGTGATTTTTTTATTAGATTATGTTCATCTAGAGAGGGGTAAACATGACCAACCCTCTTACCATAGTGCTTGGAAGAGTTTATCGATAACCAATGATATGGCAGGAAACTAAAAAAATGTGGTAATTGAGTCACGTGACTGACATCTTTTGCGTTATTTTGGGTTGTCGACAATATCGATGCCATGCTCAAGCAGTACGCCGCGGCCATGTTAAAATGAGTTAGAACCTACAGATCTCGGCACTAGAATATCGTATTACATTAATTGTATTAGTTCATTCATTTGTCTCTAATTTAGAAACAAAAGCCTTTTGTAACGTCAACGAAAGTAAGAATTAACCCGAACGGAAATTGAGTGTTAAAGAGAACAATACAAACTAGAATTCAGAAATGCCGGTCCGGTTCTGTATACAGTACGTCCGGTTCTAGGAGACCAGTTTATAAGGTATATAATTGCCATAAGATAAGATTCCCGGCGACCTGCGGTTATCCTTATGAGGGACGCCCGATAGAGGACGATGGCCTTCATTTAAAAAAACTACCATAACGTCACGCTGCGCCTGTTTTCCCTAAAGGGCTAACATGAATATTATTCGTCCACTTATCGCTACTATCTTATTTGAACTCACGTAATGCGATGTGAAGTGAAGAAATTACAACCCATGCGAAGCTGGGACACACCACTATAAAGTAGGTATGAAAGAAAAGGGTTTATGCATATTTTCTTTTAAAGGTTTAGCGACACGTTTGACATTGAAAATAAAAATTTTCCATAAAAATATTTATCATCAGAGCCGGTTGTATTTATTCTTTAATGGATTTATACATAAAATAATTAAACATAAATTCAGAACGTCTTTTATTTTGTGAGTTTTATAATTAAAATCGTAGGTAGGTGGTAAAGGTTTGTTACTCTCATGTGTGATGGGTCCGACCGCTGCTAACCACTGAAGTAATTATTTCAGCTTACATTCTTCAAGCGAACCTTCGCCGTCGTTGAACCGGTGGAGCTAATCGGATTGGCTGAGATAATTAAATTGAGTGTACAGACACTCTTAGACGCTGAGTAATTTCAAACTTTTGTACAAATGGAAACGATTGTGTATTGTTTCAATGAAAATTAATGGGTTGAAAAATCTTCTTTTGATACTAGCCGTAAGAATTCAGGTTTGCTTATCTTTTGGGTACCTACCAAATTTTGATATCTTATGTATGTTCTATCGACTGCCTCGGTGGCGCATTGGTATGTCTATGCGACTGCCAGGTCCTGGGTTCGATTCCCGGGCTTAGTAATTTTTTGTATGATCCACTTAATGTGAATTTCAGAGTTTATGTATTTTCTATGTATTACTAAAGTACATATGTATTTAGAAATATATAATTGTGTTTATGGAAGTAAAACTCGACACAAAACCATGTACTAAGCGTCCGGCCAGGGTGGTACATTCGCCCCTCTGTGCTTCTCCACAGAGGGGCAAATGTACCATGTTATATACGAGTATTATGTCCAGCAGTGGGTATCAAAAGGGCTGAGATGATGTGTATCATAGTGAATTTACTTATATTTGAGGTCCATTTACGTCCGCAGGGCGCCACTGGACCGCCGGGTGCCACAGGAGCGCTGGGCGTCACTGGGCCGCCGGGCGTCACCTGAAGCGCTGGGCGCCACTGGGCCGCCGGGCGCCACAGGAGCGCTGGCCGCCACTGGGCCGCCGGGCGCCACAGGAGCGCTGGCCGCCACTGGGCCGCCGGGCGCCACAGGAGCGCTGGCCGCCACTGGGCCGCCGGGCGCCACAGGAGCGCTGACCGCCACTGGGCCGCCGGGCGCCACAGGAGCGCTGGCCGCCACTGGGCCGCCGGGCGGCACTGGAAATACCTTCTGCGTGTGAACCAGAGACGCCCGGCAACGGACGTACGAGAGGCCGCGGCATTGTGCCACGGAATTAAAAAAATAATTCTTAAATCTAAATAATAACTTCTCTATAATTAACATAATTACTCTTTCACGGTCAAACGTCTGAAATACGACAGTTTATGAATATGTTCAGATGTTGATTGCGTTGATTGAGACAGATAAACAGATCTAATGCCAAATAGTACCTAATAAAACAAATAGTTTTATTTTTATTCCGGTAATGATTTTCTTACTACTAGCAGCTGGACTCTACAGTCCAGCTGCTAGTAGATTATAACGGTCAACCAGCATGATCGTCTGAAACCATGGGAAGAAAAATAACATTCTTGAATGGCGTAATTCTAAAGGTTTCCTGGTGATGGCTCGCACGTCGCCATAAGATGTAAGACATGGATCGCAATTTTGAGGTCTTTAGATGTGGTTTTGGTAGTTCAGTTGACTATGGAGAATTCTCCCGAAAACAGAATGATACTGATGCTGGTTCATATCCAGCCTAGGTTTTGCGATTTATTCTACAAATATTTCAAAAAATATGCATAGGTACTCATTGGTGGAAAGGAAAGTTGTCCAAAACATTCTTACGTATTCGACTTTTTAAAAGGTAGGTACCTACTTATATGAATAACAAACATTTTTATATCCTGTCGAGATTTCAAGGCTCCTTTGGGTATAACAACAACAAAACGAAAGCCATTCAATTACTAATATAGCCATACCATAGCTTTCAACAGCCCTTTTTGAAAATTGTTATAATCTCAGTGAAACGAAATGGCCGCTTCACTAGACCGTGATACGCAACTGAATATCTTCTAAAGATCTGTGAAATGTACAATTCTACATTTAAAACGTGCTTTGTTTCCATAATTAGGAATAACAATAAAAAAACCGGCCAAATGCGTGTCGAGCCACGCATAAGATAGGGTTCTGTAGTTACCCATAAAAACCTCTATAACTCCTGAACTGACAAAATTATACCATCTGTTATTGTTTTCCTTCAAAGTTTATTCCATGAACTACCTTAATGAATTTTTTCAGGTTCTTCACGCCAGCCGTATAAATTTTAGAGGGGGAGGGGGACGCCCTGTTTTCTTAAAACCATGCTCTTCAAATCTAAATTTCTCGAAAACGGATGCTTAAAGCAAAAAATACTATTAGTTCGCCGCCGCCAAAAGGTGATATTTAGGCGATATTTCCCCGGTTGAGGATTACCATACCACGTGTTCTAGTCCAGTCCTCAAGAAGCCTCCCCTGGTCTCTGGTTTCCCGGGAGCCCCGATCCACACTCCAGGCGTTGAAGTCTCCTAGGAGCAGGACAGGACGAGGACGTCACGCAGCGAAGACGACGTCGAGCTCAGTGAGCCATAGCTCAAACTGAGACTCGTCAGTACTTGGCGATGTAGGCGGACACGATTGCAAACCCTTCGTATTCCGCCGCAACACACCCCCAGCCGCTTGCAATTATTGCAGGGCGCGAGGTGTCTGCGGCGGAACCTCCAAAAATGCAACAGGCCAAGCTGTCCTGGTCCACCAGGCTTCCCGGGTCGACATAATGATGGAACACTGCGCGATGCTCTGATACAGAAGAGACTGAGCAGCGCGGCAGTGGATCACGTTCACCTGCAGGATGCGTATATGGGCGTATATTAATGGCCTGAAGAAAATCATGTTCTATTTGGCACTTTGACGTGGCGTTTTTCAGTAAACGTTTGGCATAGATTACTCAAAGCACTTGTGTAGCAAAAATCTTGCTATAGCGTGTTATGTATGTATGTAGTACATTAATACCTCAATGCGCTACCCACGGATATAATGCCTCTGCCTATCCTTTTTGGAGATAAAGGCGTGTTTATGCGTGTGTTTTAAAACCAAATACAAATATATAATCCATCAGGCGTTCTATCAGGCGGGCGGCGTCAATTTGGCGCGACTTGATATAAAAAAAATACAATTAAAAGAATTACAATCATTTTTGAGTAGACATTAAAACGCGCACATCGGGATACGATCGTTGCCACTTAATGGGATAAACGGGCAGCTGTGGCCTTTTATACGCAATTTGAAAAATGATTGTTCATTTATCGACAAAAACTTCACTTTGAACGCATGACGCGTGACGCGTGTGCTAATGTCGTAAAGGGCATTCCTACTGTTATTACAAACGCAAAAGTTTGGAAGTATTTTTGAAGGTTTGTTACTTTTAGCCCACTGCTGTGCCCGCATGGAATAGTATTCTAATTCCCACGGGGACAGCTTCCTGGGATATAAAGTAGACTAAGTTACTCTTTATAAAATCAGTTATCTGCTAGTAAAAGACAACAGCCATTTATTTGAAATTACCTAGTACAGCCATAAGTCTTGTTACAATTGAAAATGCAATTTTTTTTAAATGAAGCAATGTAATATTATTAAAATTTATACCTACATATTTATTAAAGTCTAACTACAGAACTTCGATATCGCCCATGGGTTGTGAAGGTCAGATGGCAGTCGCTTCACGGAAAATATCGAAGTTCAGCCGAATCTTTTTTTTTTTTTTTTTTTATGAATAAATTTGAGTGCGTTTGACCGCAATCTTACCTGATGTTAAGTAACGATGCGGTCTAAGATAAAGCACGCAAACTCAAATAATGCCTATTTACTCTTACGCCTTGAAAATCCCAAGATTATATGTATCGGGGAACAATGACGCTGGAAGGGAATTCCATTCCTTTGCGGTTCGCATGATGAAAGAAGCGAATCGAGAGGTACGAAGAGGTGGTATATCGACCACATACGGATGGAATCTCAGACCACGCCTTGATGTCCGATGATGGAATGGTGCTGGTGGAATTAATTCATGCAATTCCTGCGCACACTCTCCGAAATGTAACCTGTAGAAGACACACAGACTCGCAACCAGACGGCGATGGTCGAGGCTCTGAAGTCGGTTACTTGTGAGCGTTTTCTGGCGCGTCTGTCAGTAGCTTCCGGGGCCTCAAGCTGGTAGCGGGCGGATCCATCCCAAAGGTGCGAGCAGTACTCCATGCAGGAGCGAACCTGTGCTGAGTAAAGACTCAGCAGTTGATTCGAGGTAAAATATTTACGCACCTTAGAGAGGATGCCTAGTTTTTTCGAAGCTGTTTTAGCCCTGGATTCAATGTAGCTTCCAAAGTTCAGGTTGGATGATAAGTCCACACCAAGGAGCTGGAGATGCTGAGTCACAGGTACAGGGACATCCCGGAAAGTGGGAGCCTTGGTGAACGGGCTCTTTTTGGCAGAGAAAAGACACGCCTGGGTTTTCGTGGTGTTGAATGTGACAAGGTTAGCATCGCCCCAGTCAGACACTGCCTGAAGGGTTAAATTTGTGCGTTCAACCATTGCCACTCTAAGATCGTCGATTTCCGGTTTTTTGGCCTTTGCGCTGGAGAAATATCTCTCTGCAACCGTGCTATCGTCCGCATACCCAAACATACCGGGTCTGAGCAGGTCGTCTATATGTAGCAGGAATAACGTTGCCGAGAGAACAGATCCCTGTGGTACCCCAGCGTTAATTGCTAATAGATCAGACGAGCAGCCGTCAACAACCACTCGAATAGATCGTTCCCTTAGGAAATCTGAAATCCAAGCACAAAGACTAGCCGGAACTCCGTAAGCAGGAAGCTTGGCTATAAGGGCTTCGTGCCAGACCCTGTCGAAAGCCTTCGAAATGTCAAGTGACACAGCAAGTGCCTCAACATATCTTTCAAGAAACTCACCCCAGAGGTGCGTGGCATACACTAGAAGATCTCCAGTAGAACGGCGTTGGCGAAACCCGTATTGCCGATCACTTAGGAGGTCATTGTCTTCGAGGTATGCCAGTAAACGATTGTTTATTACACGCTCCATCACCTTGCAGAGAATGAGAATGTTCAGCGACGCGCTGTTCGCATTATAGACTGTCCGGAGGTAACGGGAAGCCTTGAACCGCTAGCCCAGCGCCGAACAATTGCTTCCTTGGCCGCGGTCTACCGTATTTACCACGGTGAGTGTTCTGAAGAGCTCTTCAACCTGATCCCACCCTCTCCCTTCCGATCCCGAACAACGCGTGCCGGGCAGAGATGTCACCCTCATACCGTGGAAACCGTCTTCGCGAGAACCGAGCGTTTTAAACGATCGTTTCTCTGCCGAACGATGGTGGCTTGGAACGCCCTGCCTGCGCACGTGTTTCCTCCAACATATAACCCTGGGCTCTTTAAGCGAAGCGTGAAGAGGCACATTACAGGGTCGTCAAGTTGAGGGCCACTCTCTATACTATTCCTGTGTACTGTGAGAGTCGCCCTCAATTGCCAGACGTCGCCTCAGCTTACCATCAGGCGAGTGGCGTCAATTTGTCGACCTAAATATAAAAAAAAAAAAAAAAAAAAAAAAGTTCTAACAGCACGCGGCCGCCCCGATCTTTTCTGGTCTTCGACAGACGAAGTGTTGTGGTATCTATTGATGGTACGATATACGAACATACGGCTGATACCATGTTTTTGAATTGTCAGGAATATGACCGACGGCTCCATACCCACTTTGTGCAAGGCGGTCACTGCGATCCTACTTTCTTTAACACCCCATTCCATATTGTAATTCGATAATGAACACGAAAAAATATGTGAAATGGCGCAAAATCGAAAGAATTTTTTAAAATAATATACGTGTTTTAAATTCAAAATCTTAATTAAAAAGTAAAAAAAAACAATTTTAATGTAACAGTATTTTTTTTTTTTAAGACTAAATTTGAGTGCGTTTGACCACAATCTTACCTGAATGTTAAGTAACGATGCGGTCTAAGATGAAGCACGCAAACTCACCAACCTGTAGAAGACACACAGACTCGCAACCAGACGGCGATGGTCGAGGCTCTGAAGTCGGTTGCTTGTAAGCGCCTCATCGCTTATAAGTTTTCTGGCGCGTCTGTCAATAGCTTCCAGGGCCTCAAGCTGGTAGCGGGCGGATCCATCCCAAAGGTGCGAGTAGTACTCCATGCAGGAGCGTACCTGTGCTGAGTAAAGACTTAGTAGTTGACTCGAAGTAAAATATTTACGCACCTTAGAGAGGATGCCTAGTTTTTTCGAAGCTGTTTTAGCCCTGGATTCTATGTAGCTTCCAAAGTTCAGGTTGGATGATAAATCCATACCAAGGAGCTGAAGATGCTGAGTCACAGGTACAGGGACATCCCGGAAAGTAGGAGCCTTGGTGAACGGGCTCTTTTTAGCGGAGAAAAGACACGCCTGGGTTTTCGTAGTGTTGAATGTGACAAGGTTAGCATCGCCCCAGTCAGACACTGGCTGAAGGGTTAAGTTAGTGCGTTCAACCATTGCCACTCTACGATCGTCGATTTCCGGTTTTTTGGCCTTTGCGCTGGAGAAATATCTCTCTGCAACCGTGCTATCGTCCGCATACTCAAACATACCGGGTCTGAGCAGGTCGTTTATATGTAGCAGGAATAACGTTGCCGAGAGAACAGATCCCTGAGGTACCCCTGCGTTAATTGATAATAGATCAGATGAGCAGCCGTCAACAACCACTCGAATAGATCGTTCCCTCAGGAAATCTGAAATCCAAGCACAAAGATTAGCCGGAAATCCGTAAGCAGGAAGCTTGGTTATAAGGGCTTCGTGCCAGACCCTGTCGAAAGCCTTTGAAATGTCAAGTGACACAGCAAGTGCCTCACCATATCTTTCAAGAGCCTCACCCCAGATGTGCGTGGCATACACTAGAAGATCTCCAGTAGAGCGGCGTTGGCGAAACCCGTATTGCCGATCACTTAGGAGGTCATTATATTCGAGGTATGCCAGTAAACGTTTGTTTATTACACGCTCCATCACCTTGCAGAGAATGGAGGTGATTGCAATTGGGCGGTAGTTGACAGGGTCTGCACGACTAACCTTTTTCGGTACTGGCTGTACGTTAGCTACCTTCCAAGCTTTCAGAACTTTACCAGCCCGAAAAGACATACGGAACAGTCGTGTCAAGACAGGAGACAACTCGGCTGCGCAGTTCCTCAGAACAATGGCAGGAATACCGTCGGGACCACTGGCTTTATTCACATTTAGAGTGCGTAGTATTTTGAGAACCTCCTTTTGATGAATGCGGATTTCTGGCATTTTGCAATCACTAGGAGGTAGCTGAGGTGGTGTTTTAGTACCAGCATCTAACCGTGAATCTTCAGCAAACAGAGAGGCAAACAGATTAGCCTTTTCCACAGCTGTGTGTGCCAGTGTTCCATCAGGTTTCTGCAAAGGAGGGAGTGAGGATCGACAAAAGTTCGCCTCAACACATTTGGCTAGAGACCAGAACTCCTTACTCCCAGATGGGTAAGACGACAGTCTGGCCCCCACGCGGCCAACGTGATTGAAGCGCGCCTTCATCAGGACCCTTTTGCAGGACTTGGCTACCTTGTTAAAGGCTTTCTTCTTTTTATGCGTGTCCGGAGATTTGCGATTTCTGGCATCAACCCAAGCTTCATAAGCTGACTGTTTGTCTGCCTCAGCTTTCAAACAGTCAGAGCCAAACCAGGGCTGAGCTCTGATGCCAGATGGCCGGTCAGAAAACGGAATAAAGTATTCCATCGCCCGACCGATAACCCCGGCAACAGCAGACGCGCAGCTCGACGGATCGCCAGAAGAAAAGCAGACTGACAGCCATGGGTAAGATGCAAGGAAATGACGCATCTCATCCCAATCTGCTGACTTGTATCGCCACACCCGCCTAGTGCCTCTAGGGCTGGGGTCAGGTGGGGGACACAAAAGTATGGACTTAACCAGACAGTGGTCAGAACTGCCAAGGGGGGCTGAAACTGACACTTGATATCGGTCTGGTTCAGTCGTCAGCAGAAGGTCCAGACAATTGGCCGTGTGGTTCTCAATGTCAGGTATTCGAGTTGCTTGGTCAACCAGCTGGGAAAGGTTCATAGACAAGGCAAACTTGTAGGCCTCTCTACCACCATGGTCTGTTTTCTGGTAAGGGAACAGCCATTGCTCGTGGTGGGCATTAAAGTCCCCCAGAAAAACAATTTGTGCGGTCGGATACCTCTGTTGAGCCACATCGGCGGCCTCACTCAGATGTTCAAATAGCCTAGTTGTCTCGTGATCTCCGCTGTGCGATCTGTAGACACCCACATAAACAATTTTTTCGATGCCGGTGTCTACAAGCACCCAGATTGAAGAAGATAAGGGATCTTCTAAGTTACGGAGACGCCTAGCGCAGATGTCATCACGCACATAGAAACAAACCCCTGCTTTTGAACGGAAGTTGTGCTCCAGGGTGTAGCTTGGGTAGTTTAGGTAGGAAGTATCAGCAGGGGTTGAGATTTGCGTCTCCGTAAGCAAGAGCAGATGCGGTCTTGCAGCCTCAAGGTGGTGGTGGACTGGGACGAGATTGGAGTGCAATCCTCGAATGTTAGTGAGGTGCAGTTTCAGTGAGAGGCCGTGCATCCGCTGTTGAAACCTCATTTTCTTATATCGTTTCTGCATTATTTTTTCAAGGTCAAGAAAGGAAATAGGCAAAGAGTGGCAGTTATGTGGGGCACCAACCGGACCCCAAAGAAAGTTACAGCATTGCCGCACGGTGAGGAAACCTAGCTTGGACACCGCGGGGACGCCCGGACCCCCCCAGAATTGCCTGTTGAGGCCTCTCATCCGGTTGCCAACCGGCCCAACAGGAGCAACTCCAGGATTATGCGCGCGATGGCGGAGCAGCCTTTCGCGGATGGCTAGACCGCAATTGGGCTCCCAACTATCGGCGGGCGGCCAGCGGAAAACCGTTTCTCCGGATCCCGCTGCCCTCCAAACTAAGCACCGCGTGCGGCAATACTGTAAGGCACGTCTACGGTACACCAGAGGGTGCAACCACATAGACCCACTCTTAGAGGGCTACTCAGGGTTCACAGGGTGGAACGCGCGAACGCTTGGCACTCTGACTTCAACCCAGAGGGTGGTGACCACTCACGGCCGAAGCCTACCACCGGAAAGAGTGTCACTCTTTAGCACCACCCGGGGACCACGTGTAGGGACTCAAGGGTAAAGCCTACGGACGCGAGCGACAATTGGCCCCAAAAGTATTTATGGCCAGACTAGTTACAAACAGACATTATTCGTATAAGTATAGAATAGATGATGTATCTCTATCCTCGTGGTGTAGAAGCACAATGCTATCGTCTGTTGAACGCGAATAATACAAAAGTACTTTCAGTGCTTGAAGGGATTTTTATACGTTTTCACTAACGTACGGAGTGATTTACGAGGGGACAAGATAGCATGAATCGCTGGTCAATAATAAATTATTGTATTAGACCAACAAAAATCATTCCTGTTATAATGTGACCAATCGTAGCTCAGAATCCAATTCAAAACAGTATTTACACGTTCGAAATAAGTCAATGATTACTTTTGAACCTTTGCAGTGAGGCGTGAAAAAGGAGCGGGAAAATTCGTTTACAGAAAAATTGGACCTTGTATTCTTAGCAAGTTTTAATATGATAAAAATGAAAGCCTATTGCTACTTGAAAAGGCGGATTGTTACTTTAATATTTTTCTTTTGCTTGTTAACTTGTGTTATGAGATGAAGCGTTTCTGATTGGAACTTTTCTGTTGGAATCATAAAAGCATTGGTAAAAGTTTGTAACAAAATTCATACGAAATTTTATTTGATTTATAAGTTTCAAACTTTTAATACAACATCCAAAGCGATTTCCTTCATTCATTATCAATATTTTATTAGCTGGCTGTACGCTATGTGATGTGGGAATATGACTCATCATCCTCCTGGCCTTTTCTCAACCCAATTAGGGTCGGCTTTTCCAGTCTAACTGCGATGTTGCTGAACTTTGATATTTTCCACAACCCATGGCACCGATGGTCTAATAATATTAGAAGTACCCATGGGTGATATCGAAGTTTTGTAGTTAGACCACCAGCCCGATTTTGGGTTGGGCTCCAAATACCCGTAACGACTGCATAGATGTTCGTATGACAAGACAAGCGAGGCTGTTTGACTCGATGATCCGAAAACTGATACATAAAAAAAAAATTATTTACTTACTTACTTTTTAAAAATTTAAAATATTATCATATTTCATTGGTATTCTCCAAAAGTCAGTAAAACTACTATTTATACTGTCGATTGATGGCACTTGGTGGAATTTGCTACAGATATTGGACAAAAACACTCGTTTTTATATTATTTAGCCGGTTTAACCGGTTCCGCCTCACGGCAACATCAGAGATCTTAATCATTTCACATTTCACTAAGGAATGCTAAATTTAACATCAAATAACTCAAAAATATTCTTTATACTTATATAATTAAGATCCCTGATGATGCCGTGAGGCAAAACCGGTTAAAAACAAGTGGAAAGTACAAGTGGTTTTGTCCAATATGTCAGTAAAACTAAATAGCTATGTTAAAACCAATGTCTGTTATTATAAAAAAAAATATATCGTTTGTTTAAAAACCTTCTAATCTTGGCCTGCCCAACGATTCAATTATGGAAATGTCTTTGCTAAGTATCATTTAAGTTATAATTAGAATGAATCGAACTTTCTGTAAGTCATTAGAAACATTGAAAGTCATAAAATTTCATTCCGTAATGAGGCCTCCATTTGTTTCTTTCTCGATGTACCCAAGTAAATTTACGTTATTTATTTTATAATAAATTTATTATTTATAAACAAAATTACGTTTTTATTCCCACTTTTCCATATAAATTTGGTGGGTGATCAGGTTACATTAGATTAGAATAGAATAAACATTATTGTACACCAATTAAAAATCACAAGATATAACAAATACGGGATGTACAAAGGAAGGCCTAATCGCTAAAAGCAATATTTTACATGCTACCTTAGGATGGACAGGTATTTAAAGAGACAAGTGTAAAGGTGGGTAAAACATTGGTGAAAAATATAAAACAATAAATAAGTACAAACTAAAAATTGGATAATAACATGCTATTACTAATACTAATGAATAAATAAATATAAAACTATAAAATGATACGTTGTTTAAGGTTTTATGTATTATAAATACATTGTATCGTACTGTTATATCCATACTATGCTACCCTAAGTGCCGTGATACCATATTTTATGCTGACTCTCATTTATCACTCCCTGGCTCTGCTCGGTAGCTGAGCGACACTACGAGTCTGTATTGAACTCTCTTCTCGGGCGGTTGCTTAAGGATCCCAGTATCCTAATCTTTATATAAAGGCCTTCCTATTCTAAAAAAAATATCCTGCAAAGAAGAATATACTTACCTACATCTCGTCCTAACGCCGAGCAAAAGTCAGAAGAATAAAATCGAAATCATCCAAAATCATCGAGTATACCTACTCTACGTGAAATCATTTCGTCGCTTCCCAGTGCACAAGAGCACAGTCTTATCAATCGGAATGCTCCCGGTCCCCGTTATCGTCATCGTCGCCCACACATTATTGTGAGTCTTTGGTCATTGTTTTGTCTTGAACTGAGAAGTCAGAGATTCTCAACCTTTTTATTCCTAATCCCATTTTAATATTTTAATGTCGTAGTGTGATTTTAAATACTATTTTAAGCTTTGTATTTGTGTTCTGTACCTTATTATGCTAGGAAAGTTGAAAGAAGAGAAAGATAGTATCTTAAAATTAAACATCCCAGAACCCTGTGAAGTCACCTACTTTATCCCCTCGTGTTACCAGAGCAACCTTTACGATGAGCGAAATCGAATTAAACACCTTGTTCAAGTTTGTTAAACCATATGATGGGAAACGAGAGACGCTAAACTCGTTCCTAGTAAATTGCGATAATGCCTACGACCTTGCGTCAGAAAGTAAAAAACCAATTTTATTCAAATTTATCCTTAATGGGAGAGCGGAAATTGCTTGTTCCATTAAAGATTTCACATCTTGGGAACAACTAAAAGAGTTCCTAAAGACCCAATTCAGTGAACGTAAACATTACTCGCACCTTCTAACGGACCTCCAAGAGAGCAGACAGGGTCCGCAGGAGAATGTTAGTCAGTATGCATTACGCGTAGAAACTTACCTTTCACAACTTCTGACCGAAATATCGTTATCCAATACTAAAGTAAAAGAATTATCCGGCCGTACCGCGGCCATGGAGGACCTAGCCCTCCATCATTTCTTAATGGGATTACTTCCTCGTATTTCGAATATTGTAAGATGTAGGTCTCCTAAAACTCTGAACGAAGCTATCAACGTGGCTGTGTCGGAAGAACGAATTCAACTAACATTATATAAGCGTCCACAAACGGACCCGAAAAGTAGCAACCAAATAAAATCCAAGCCCGACACGTCCAAGAGCTCTTCTAACATAATTTGCCGATATTGCAAAATCCCAGGTCACGTTCTAGAGTACTGCCGAAAACGAGAATTTAATAACAATAAATTCAAACTTCCGCAATCTTCCCAATTCCAACGTCCAAATCCAGATCAATTCCGAAACAAGTTTGTCCGCGTAAATTGCACTTCCAACGAGAACCCGGATAACTCCGAACCTCGATTACCAGATTTGGACGATCCCCAACACCAGGAAGATAATTTAAACGAATAATGGGTCCACGGAGGTGTCTCGTGGAACCCAAGCCTCAACAACGTCCTGCTATACTCTTACATGCCAATGACACCCTTTCCAAACCCATAGGCCACAAGGGTAACCAGCCCCAAATAAGTGCCTCTTCTTCTAAACCCATAGGCCACAAGGGTAACCAGCCCCAAATAAGTGCCTCTTCTTCTAAACCTATAGGTCACAAGGGTAACCATCCCCAAATAAGTGCCTCTTCTTCTAAACCCATAGGCCACAAGGGTAACCAGCCCCAAATAAGTGCCTCTTCTTCTAAACCCATGTGCCACAAGGGTAACCAGCCCCAAATAAGTGCCTCTTCTTCTAAACCCATAGGCCACAAGGGTAACCAGCCCCAAATAAGTGCCTCTTCCTCTAATCCCATAGGTCACAAGGGTAACCAGCCCCAAATAAGCGCCTCTAAAACTATATACGAAATAAACCAAACAACTAAGAGGTTGTTGCCACACATCCTAGTACATACACAAGTGTCAGATATCCCTTTATCCTTATTGGTGGACTCCGGCTCCGCCATATATCTTATAAAAGAATCCAGTATCCACAGAAAGCTAACCCTAGTAAAAGAGCCGATCAAGTTGAAAGGCATAGACCCTGGCGATGAACCAACATCGACAGAAGGTCATCTTCAACTTGATTTGAGGATAATCAAAAACAAAACCATGCTACATAAATTCCATGTAGTAAGGAATATTAGTTTACCCTACGATGGTATAATTGGTACCGATTTCCTAACCTAGTATGGCTGCAGAATTGACTATACTCACGACATCCTGAAGATAAGAAACCTGGAAATAAAATTAAATTTCTCCGAACCCTTCTATGTAATACCACCTCGTACTGAATCTGTGATCGAGTGTTCTATCCAACCGACTGACCTTACTGAAGGAATCATAATCAACGACCAATGTTTTTCCAATAGCCTACTAATTTCTAATTGTATTGTCAAAGTTAAGGACAATAATCGCGTTAACATCACTGTCGCCAACATATCTGAATCCCCAGTCACCATCAAATCCAACTTAAATCTAAATGTTACACCTCTTTATCCCAATGCCTATCGTTTGGTTAACGACACTAGAAATACGCGAGCACGAACCGACAAAGTAATAGAAACATTACGAATGGATCACCTGAATCTCGAAGACTTCAGATATCTTCCATTTGCAAGATGATCAGCTAACCTACACCCCTGCTTTTAACCATAAAATCAAGACTACAACCGACACTCCTGTCCATACCAAATCATACATGTTCCCTGAGTGCCACAAGAAGGAAGTAGAAGTACAAATCAGTAAGATGCTTGATCAGAACATTATAGAACCTTCCTTTTCACCATGGAGCTCACCGATATGGGTGGTTCCCAAAAAAGCAGACTCTGAAGGTAGACTTAAATGGCGCATAGTCATAGATTACCATAAACTCAACGATATAACTATAGGGGAAACCTACCCTATCCCACAAATTTCCGAAATCCTCGACCAGTTGGGAAATAGTAAATATTTTTCGACTTTGGACCTCACTAGTGGGTTCCACCAAATCCAAATATCCTCAGAGGACGCTCCCAAAACAGCGTTTTCGGTGCCCCAGGGCCATTTCCAGTTTACCCGAATGCCTTTTGGACTCAGGAACGCGCCCAGCACGTTCCAGAAGCTAATGAACAGCTGCCTTTCAGGTCTCCAAGGGACACGCTGTTTTGTCTACTTGGACGACATTGTTATATACTCCCATGACTTAATTTCCCAAATCAGTAACCTTAAAACTGTCTTTGACAGGCTCCGCCAATTTAACCTTAAACTACAGCCAGAAAAATGTGAATTTCTTCGTAAAGAAGTTGTGTATCTAGGACACATCATTAGTGAAGACGGGGTTAAACCAAACCCTGATAAAACCAAAGCCGTAACCAAATTTCCTATTCCAAAATCGCCCAAAGACATCAAATCGTTCTTGGGTCTCGTATCCTATTACAGGAGATTCATCCCCAACTTCGCCAAGATGGCCAAACCCCTTACATCCTTGTTAAAAAAGGATACACCGTTCAACTGGCAAAATGAACAACAACTTGCTTTCAAAACCCTAAAAACCAGACTCGTATCAGCTCCAATCCTTGCATATCCAGATTTTACTCAACCATTCCTCTTAACCTGCGATGCCTCTAATTATGCCATATCAGCAATACTGTCCCAGGGCCTTGTTGGACAGGACCGCCCTATAGCCTATGCCTCACGGACACTAAATAAAGCAGAATGTAACTACAGTGTCACAGAAAAAGAATGCCTCGCTATAATTTTCGGTACGAAAACCTTCCGACCTTACCTGTACGGTCACCGCTTTAAAATCCTCACAGACCATAAGCCGTTACAATGGCTGTTTAATTGTAAAGACCCTGGATCACAACTTATCCGTTGGCGTTTAAAGCTAGAGGAATTCGAGTATGATATCCAATACAAGAAGGGTAAAATCAACGTTAACGCCGACGCCCTATCGCGTTTCCCCGTAAATCCGGTTCAACACGAAAACCCAGAACCTATTCGTGAGCTAGATAGTGACCTAGAAGATCTAATACTTACCCCACCTTCCTTTAACCTAGATGATTTACCTCTATCCCATCCAGATCCGGATAATATTGATATTGACGCGGAAAACCTCGTTCCTCTATCCGACCTTGACTCGCCATTAGCTATCCCCGACATCCAGACAGATGAAATCGCAGAAGAACATCCTCAACCATTGACAAGCTCCAACTCTAATTCTACCAGTGACGACTATAGTAATTTCCTGAAAACCATAACAGACAAAAACCGATTCTTCAATACACAGATAGAAGAGCATAACGAAAATCTAATGAAATGTTCATCGAACATTATCCTTATACCTACTTCCATTGACCTGGATGAATCCAACCCTTATATCCAAGATATTCTAAACGACCCTGAAACAAGTACTCTGCTGCTGAACTCTGAAAAAGAACTTTTTTCCTTCCAAAAAATACAACGCAATAATAAAGTTATTTACTTATTATTCACGAAGGTACATTATTTTGATGAAACGTCATATCCTGAAATATATACTACACTAAGGACTATCAGAAATCAGCTGACCCACTACGACAATGCCTCTGAAATAGGCATTTCAGATCTAAGAAATCCATTCGAGAAACACTCGTTTATTACAATTCACAACATCCTTGCTTACCTCTTTCACGACACCAATATCTTAATTAAGATATATCATAATAACGTCTTATATCCAACTCCAACCGAAATAAAGAAAATTCTTGCCAACAATCACGACATACCAATTGCAGGTCATCTCGGTTCTAACCGAATGTATAGTAGAATTAAAGAAAGATTTTACTGGAAAGGAATGCGTAGCGATATTGAATCCTATGTAAAACAATGCAAATCCTGCCAAGAGAATAAAGCTCTTAGAAAAATAAATCGTTCACCCATGCAGATAACCACCACATCAACAGAACCTTTCCAGAGAATATCCCTCGATGTCGTTGGTCCTCTTCCCGAAGCTGGTCCAGCGAAACTCAAGTATATCTTAACTATACAAGACGACCTTACAAAATTCGCCTCTGCATATCCAATCCGCAGTACAACAGCAGAAGAAACTTCCGAGTGTCTCCTTCATTATATATCTATTTTTGGCATCCCAAAAACAATACTTACCGACCAGGGCACTAACTTCACTGCAGATCTCTTTAAAAAGACTTGCGAGTTCCTGAAAATAAAAAACCTTTGGTCTTCTCCGTACCACCCGCAGACCCAAGGAGCTTTAGAGAGAAGTCACTCGACTCTCAAGGAATATCTTAAATCCTACATTAATGAAGAACAGACGAACTGGCCTCGTTACGTTTACACAGCCATGCTCGTCTACAATACAACCATACATTCCACTACACATTACACACCTTATGAATTAATATTTGGTACCAAACCATTTATTCCAAACTCTGTGTTCACCGAACCTACCGGTGCGACATATCCAGATTATGTTCGTATGTTACAGAGTAGACTGAAATACTCTAAAGAAAAAGCCCTTGAATTTATAAGGAAATCTAAAGAATCTTCCAAAAGGTATTACGATACCCGTACCCGTCCGACTACCTACAAGGCCGGCGATTACGTTTACTTAAAAAGCAAAGTTTGGGTTTTCTATGCAACTTATCAAGAGACAGTAATTAAATCAAACAGATAAGGTCAAGTATTGGTGAATACCTATTTTTGGAACTTAGTTAGCATGATCTGAGGTTTCTACCCACATTGGTTATTGTAAAGAATCCTACATCGCGATAATGAAATTTGCACGCGTTTACTTATAAGCAAACACGTTCCAACCACGAATTTTGCTGTTCTCTCTGAGACAGTCTTGATAATGCCTCGTTTAGAGGCGAAACAATTGTCGACGTTTTGTTGTCCTTTTGATTCTGCGAAAAATTAATGCTATTAATTAATGCTAAAAAGTTTTTTTTTAAAAAATTTTTACTTACCATTGTTTTGTCAAGGATTTTCGCCAAGTAACGCCTGTTTCTATCCAATATTAGTATTAAAGTTAACTTACCTTATGCTAGTAATACTATTAAGAGATTTCTTACCTTACTTTTAACACTAGTTATTAATTCCAGTCTTGTTCGAGGTCGATCCCCTCAAGACTTCGTCCAGCCGATTACTTCAAGCTCTGGGCTGTATTTCGATCATCTTGGTAAACTTAAAATTAATAATGTACAATTAAAAATATTGATTCCTATCGGTATTTCACACTTTGAACCACACATACACAACATTGAATTTGCCTTAAAAACCTCTGAATATTTATGCAACCAAACTCGAATCATACAAGTTATGGCAGAATGCCACAATGTCTTACAACCATTGACAGCTCGTTTTCATGATTTGAACAAGGAATTTAACTCGATTTCACACTTGGTAGATAACCGAACCAAACGCGGCGCATGGTTCGGAGGTATAGGAACAGCTTTAAAACAAATATTTGGTACCCTTAACGAAGACGACGCAATTCGATACGACGAAGCTATAGACTCCTTACAGTACGGCGAAGATAAGTTGACTTCACTGATGAAAGAAAACATACTAGTTACAAGTTCTGTAATAACATGTTTTAATGATACCCTTAAGAAAATCATGTACAAAGAAGCTAATTTAAACGAAGCAATTGACAAACTCTCTTTTAACATCGGAAACATTTCAGAAATTACAAATGGACTCCAATTAGCCAGCAACGTTAACGAAATTTTAAATGCATTAGAGACCTCTATACTTACTTTATCTTTTCAATTGGAAGACATAGTTAACGCTATTCTGTTTAGCGGTCAAAATTTGTTGCACCCGTCAATCATAACACCAACTCAACTATATAGAGAGCTTGCCAATAACTACCGACACTTATCTAGTGACCTCGAACTCCCTGTTACATTAGACCATTAATGCCGTACACTTTATTTTAAGTATTTCTAAGTTAGCGTGTTACTTCAAGAGCCACAAGTTATTGTTCATACTACAAGTGCCATTGGTAAACACTAAAGAATATATATTGTTCCATAGTATTGCATTGCCCATTCCACATAATGTTAGAGAATCTAATTCCTATAGTTTAATCATTCCAAATTCTAGATATATAGCAATGACCAAAGACAAATCTCACTACTGTGTTTTAGATACCTTAGAACAGTGTAAAGTTATAAGACCTGGAGACTATATTTGTGATATTGAAAATGTGTATTCTACCGACGCAAAACTTACATGTGAAAGTGAACTACTAGCTAAAGTGCACAATCGAAAACCTGAACAATGTGAAACCAAAACTCTTTTTGGAAAACTGGACATTTGGAAACCGTTGATAAATAATAAATGGATTTACATACAATCCGACAGTAACAAAATTTCTATAGATTGTTTAAATTCAAATATGCTAGAAACAACTATACTAGGTACCGGAATACTACATATTCCAAACAGTTGTATTGGATATTGTAAGAGCACCACGTTAATACCAAAATTTAATGTGTTAAATATTACTTCACCTATAACCATATGCCAAACTTTAATTTAATCAATGACTCATGTTGTAACTCGCTAAAACTAGATAGTTTAACGAATGATGTGCCCCCTATTCACTTAAATAACATAGACTTAGACGACATTAATAAAGAAAATAAAATAAAATTACAGTATCTCTTTAACGATTTAGAAAAGCTACAAACCTCTCATATAGTTAAATATGGGACACATTGTTCTATTACTGTCGCTATTATTGTAATTTTTATATTATTATTTGTAAGTTACTTATGTTTTAAAAGATCTTGTAAATCCGGCAGCAACCAACCCTTCCAATTTAAACTTAACTTTAACAGAACACCACCCCAACCTACTCCAGAAATGATAGCCATGACTGACAGACACGACGCGGAAGAAAATACTCCCATACCCATTGCTTCACTCAGAACCAGGATTTAACAGAGACTTTGTTTAAATTTTACCCCAAAGTCTCCTCTTGAAGGGGGAGGTGTAATATCCATACTATGCTACCCTAAGTGCCGTGATACCATATTTTATGCTGACTCTCATTTATCACTCCCTCGCTCTGCTCGGTAGCTGAGCGACACTTCAGTCTGTATTGAACTCTCTTCTCGGGCGGTTGCTTAAGGATCCCAGTATCCTAATCTTTATATAAAGGCCTTCCTATTCTATTAAAGGTCCTTCAAAGTTTTAAGTGTTTTTTTTAAAAACCTGTTTTCAAACCTTCGTATAACAGTACGAGATTTACATTATATATATAGGAATAGGTAATACTAGGTGGAAATGATTAAATATGTACAATACATTACAAGTTACTTTAAGAACCCAGGTAGTCTTGTTTGACCAGTCTCTTGAAAACAGCTAGGGATTGTGCCCTTTTAATTTCGACTGACAATGCATTCCACAACCTTACAGCTTGGACAGAAAGGGACTTATCGTAGAATTTTGTAGAATGAGTAGGAACTGCTAATTCCAAGGATACCGACGACCTCCAAGATCTTGTATGTGTGTCATTAAGGAACATAAAACGATCACCATCAGGGTCGAAAGAACCGTTAATTATTGGGCACCGCTGAATATAGAGTTTACGAAACGTAAAACATAATTCTACACAAACTCACGCACACAATGAAATCAAATTGTAAAGTAGTTGGTAAGCAAAACTTTAACAGTAAACCACATTGATATATGTATGAAAAGAAACAACTGGTCAGAACATCTCTAGAGAAAAAACTTGTTTGAAAGTTTTAACAAGGGTAAAAGAAGTGCCAGGTAAATGTGTAACACAATAGAGGCACTTTGTGTTATTGACTTATCGTTAAACTATCGCTAATATTTTCGACCTCTTTGATCATACCTCATACATAAGTCAATGAGAAATATACCAAAGATTTTTTATTTATTTGTGGTGAATAAAGGCAATTTTTAATTTACTAGCCTTTACCTGTTGCATAAATACATAGGTACCCCGGCCATACATTACCAGGGTAAAAAAAACATGTTACGTGCTCATTTATTCTCGATAGATTTCCACTTACGTACTGAACGAATAAAAAAAAAACAAAATATCGAAGAAAATGCTTCTACATCTACATTTACATTTACCGCCAGATTCGCAAGGCAATAGCTAGAGCATGTGAGGAAAGAACCTGGCAAGAAAAACTCACGGCCACTCTTTTTATTCGCCAGTAAATACAATGATTCTGTTGCAACAATAAAAAGAGGGCAGTACGTGATTATTCACAAAAAAAAAAGTCAAATACTAGTTAAAGGTGCCACAAAATCTCAAAGTACCCATACCCTACAATATCATAATAGTAATAATAATTTTGTATATTCCAGGGCGACAGTTTGAGTCCATTGTGGTTCTGTTTAGCACTGAATCCACTTAGCACATTGCTGAAGGATTCAGGGCTAGGCTATCGGTTTCGTAGAGGGGGTGAGGTTATTTCTCACCTGATGTATATGGATGACCTCAAACTGTTCACACTGAAGCACCAAGATTTAGTGACATTACTAAAAACTACGGAAGTTTTTAGTAATGCCATTAAGATGGAGTTCGGTGTTGATAAGTGTGCGGTTATGCATGTACAGCGGGGGAAGGTTGTAAATTCACCGAATTTACAACTTTCTGAGATAATAACTCTCAGATCTCTCTCCGAGACCGAAGCATACAGATACCTAGGTATGTCAGAGTCATTGTATAGCGTATGTCAGAGTATACCGGTAGAGGACATTAAGAAATCGATGAAAGAACGTTTTTTTGGCCGCCTGACAAAAGTTCTTAACAGTTTTTTGTCCGGCGGTAACAAAATGCGGGCTTTCAACGGTTAGGTAATGCCTTTATTGTTGTACTCCTTTGACATACTTAGGTGGACTCAAACAGAACTAGACGCCCTGGATAGGCGAGTCCGTCAACAACTGACATTGCATTGAATGTTACACCCACGATCTTCTGTCATGAGACTGTACATTCCACGGAAGTTGGGGGGTCGAGGATTTTTAAATGCCAAGAACCTCCATAACCGTAAAGTGTGCAATCTGAGGAATTACTTTCTACAGAATGGGTGTGGCATTCATTGCGATGTTGTGATGGTTGACAAGGGCCTGACACCTCTTTCCTTGGCTAACGAGAACTGGCGTAAACCAAAGGTGTTTAGTACTGAAGACCGTAAGGACGTATGGAAGAGCAAGGAGCTACACGGGCGGTTCTACCGAGTCTTAACAGGACCCGATGTAGACGCATCGGTGAACTGGCTACGTTTCGGTGACCTCTTTGGGGAAACTGAAGGTTTTGCCTGTGCAATTGCAGATGAAGTTATTAAGACGAACAACTATAGGAAATACATTATTAAGGACGGTACGGTCGACATTTGTCGAGCATGCCACCGTCCTGGTGAATCACTTCGCCACATTATTTCCGGTTGTTCGTATCTTGCTAACACCGAGTACTTGCATAGGCACAATCAAGTGGCCAGGATCATCCACCAGCAACTTGCTCTTCAATACGGCTTTATTGAGTCCGAGGTACCGTACTATAAGTACACACCTGAGCCAGTTCTCGAGAATGGTCGTGCATTGCTCTACTGGGACCGATCAATCATCACGGACAGGACTATTGTTGCCAATAGGCCTGATATCGTGTTGGTTGAGCGGGCTCAGCGCCGGGCGGTGCTCGTCGATGTCGCCGTCCCGCATGACGAGAATCTCGTTAAGACAGAGAAGGACAAACTTTCTAAGTACCTCGATCTGACCTTCGAGATAACCGCCATGTGGGACGTAGACTCGAAGATTATTGTCCCGATAATCGTTTCGGCAAATGGACTAATAGCGAAGAGTCTCGATCAACATCTCAAGAGACTCTCGCTAGACTGTTGGATCAAGGGTCAGATACAGAAGGCTGTCGTCCTCGACACGGCACGCATCGTTAGGAGGTTTCTCAGTCTGTGACCTCTACCGCTGGTAGTTTGGGCCCTGCTCCGCTACTGGTGGTGGTCTGACATGGATTTTTTATAATATTATATGTAACTTTGTACATAAATATTGTAAAAAAATCTATGTTAAGAATATAATTTAAATAAATGGAATAATAATTTAACAATAATAAGTGAGTTTCAGCAATAAAACAACAAGAGTGATGAGCAAGCAACTCATTGCCATTTCTCTGTATCGTTTAGATAATCTTTAATAGTATAATATGCCTTTTTTAGGAGGTGTGTCTTAACAGCCACTTTGAATTTATTTAAAGGAAGGTTCATAATGTTTAGAGGAATTTTGTAATAAAAGCGCACACCAAATCCTGCAAAGGAGTCATGAACCTTCTGTAAACGATAATACGTCCCAACCAATCATCAATTATCTACTTCAAACTTCAACAAAGATGATTTCAAATTGAGTACCAAGGACCTGCTGTACGCTTTACTGAATATGAGTGACCGCATACCGTCTTGCCGAAGAGATGAAGAAAGAATCCTGAGCCTTTAGGACATAATCAGCGTTATGAAGGTGACCGACCCCGATGATGTGCTTTCGTTCATGGCTAAGAAGTTGGGGAGACCTCCCCCGGTCACGTTCGGCTACGACGTCACTTCAGGCTATGCCTGAGTAATATTTATATGTATTCTTAGTTTTAAGGTGTAGATTTGTTTATTAGATCCGTAAATAGTCTAATGGGACCTGAAAATAAAGGTTTTATTATTATTATTATAATATGTTTAAAAATAATAGCGGGGAAATTTTTAATTGGTTGACATGCGCTGCACTTGCAGGGTCCTTGGTAATACTTGGTAATTATAATAAGTGCTAACACGTTTATAAAGTAGAGCATTTGCGTATTTTACGGAACGTACTCTCTATCCTATTATGTGAAACATTTGAGTGTTGAAACGAGTACGGTTAAATATTTATTACACATCCTTCCCAGTAAACCGTATCATTCCAATTACCAGAGGTAGGTACTGGGTCTAAAAGTGTCAAACTGTCACTTAAATAGTTTTTCGAGCCGACCAATTTAGACAATGGAATCACTGCCACTGGGAACAAACTATTTTAATACTTGAACAAAGTGACTAAAGATGTAGGTCGCCAAATTACCTTGAGTTGTATTATCTAACTCAAAGCACTTTTGGTGACCTTATTAATAACCCAAATATTTAATGATTTACCCAATATCTCACTTAAATAACAATTTATGTGTGGGTATAGTTTGTGTGAGGGCTTAAAGTACCTAAATTATTTATGTAAAGTAAATTTTGAAACTAAGAGTATTAGAACATTATCTCGGTTTATACGGGTAGACCCATTCAAGCTCATATACTATATTCAAGATCATATACTCAACTAATATAACTGGGAGCGACCTGTGAATGTTAATCTACAAAAATCGTACCAATTTTTGTAGATTATTCTACTCTAGTCAGTGCCTACTAAGGACGGGGAAACTGGTCCTGATCCGTAAGGCCGGTGGACTCACCATCCGGAAACCAGACGATCGTGTTGCTCGACGAGGTGTGTAAGCTCTTTGAGCGAATTATCACGGAACGCCTCGTCGAGCATCTCACGACAGTGGGGCCAGACCTGGCAGTGAGCGCGATCATGCGCGTGAAGAGCCTGACGGAGGAAGCAGTCTCGCAGGGCAAGGTGGTGGTGGCGGTGTCTCTTGACATCGCCAACGCTTTCAACACCTTGCCATGGAGCTGTGTTAGGGAGGCGCTCGTGTATCACGAAACGCCTGTCTAACTCCGTCGTATTGTTGGGGCCATCTCTCGGAGAAGGCCATAGCTTTCCCCAGCTGGCGGGATGTGTCGTGTGGTGTTCCGCAGGGGTCGGTCCTGGGGCCACTTCTGTGGAACATCGGTTACGACTGGGTGCTGCGGGGTGCGTTGCCTGACGGCGTCGGCGTAACGTGCTACGCCGACGATACCCTCGTCACGGCGCGGGGTGCAACGTACCAGGAGGCAGCACTCAAGGTCACGACGGGTGTTGCTCGAGTCGTGGGTCGGATATGGCGGCTGGGACTGGAGGTGGCCTTGCACAAGTCCGAGGTTCTGTATTTTCACAGAACTCGGAACGGTTCACCTGAAGGTTCCAGCATAAATGTGGGAGGCGTTAGCATCGGCATCAAGCCCTCGAAATGAAATTAAATGATTTATTTATTTGTATAGGTCACTAAATGGCTCTTACAAACGTCAGTAAGTACTTAAAATAAAAAATGTCATTGCTTCTATATTTACATGTACTGCCAGATTCGCAAAGCAATAAGTAGAATCGAGAGAAAGAACCTGGCAATAAAACCCTCGGTCACTCTTTTCAAATAATTGACTCATTTACACATTTTCTTAAGACTAAATGTGGACGAATGTACATTGGTCTCGTGTCAAAATCAAAAAGAGTGCGAGTAAAAATTTCTGTCTGTAACGTCACTTACTTTAGTATAGCTAAATATCTTTTTCCTGACATACAGTATGTTATTAAATATATATTGGGAAGCTACAGTTAAAACATTAATATCTTTAAATCCCTCCCTAATCTCTTTTACCTAAACAATAAATGGCACGGACTGCCCTCTTTTGTAATATAAAAATTGTTTCTATATCTGCTGCATTTCCCCAAAGTAGTATTCCATATAACATCAAGCTATGGAAGTAACCAAAGTAAACTAGCCTCGATGAAGTATCTAGGGATAGATAGCCGATGGAACTTCGGACCATATTTCCGAAATTTGGTCCCCAAGGTGACACACGCTTTCGCGACTGATGCCCAACCTAAAGGGACCCAACGCTTCCTGCAGGAGACTGTACCTGGGGATCGTGCGGAGTATGGCCCTATACGGGGATCCCGTATGGGCGGCGAAGTTGACGGCCAACAACTCAACGCTCTTTAACAGACCGTTGAGGACCTTGGCCGTCAAAACAATAAGGGGCTACCACACGATCTCCGGAGAGGCGGAGGAGTCAAAGTCCGCCGGGCGCCACTGGAAATACGTTCTGTTTGTAACCAGAGACGCCCGGCAACGGACGTTAGATCGGCCGCGGAAAAAAAAAAAAAAAAAGTGAGTGCCTAGTATAGGATCTACTTACAAAAAATTTAAAAGGACCTTAAGGTTTTTACTATAACCCACTTATTATTTTTTTGCTTTTAATATAGTTTGGATTGGATTAAGATTCTTTTATGTCAAATTCTTACTTAATTATTATGTCTGAAAAACACATCTTGGAGTCCCAATCCCGTTGCTTGGAGTCACTATACTTATATTTCGCTATCAGAGAAGCTGTAAAAACCACAAAGCTGGGCTTGTTTATAAACTTAAGACAAACGGGTATTTTACGCGATTATTGAGATACATACCTCTTTATTACCCGACGTTTCGACCCTGTTATTAGAGCCGTGGTCACGGGTGCACTGGCTTCAGCTCATCGTTGTCTTCGTGAAGTGCGGGTTTGTTCAACTACCTTCACTTCGTCGTCACTAAATATTACCAGATGGAGCTGTGAAAATATCAAACTTCAAAGCCTACACAATCAAACGACACAGCCGTTTAAGCTGCAAATTCCCGATAACTCAGAATCTTGAAATTTTGTACGAAGCAACGTCATAGCACAGGTAAAGGGAATATTGCGAAATCATAAATTTTGAGGTTTGTACTTTTGTTTTAGGCTTTCAGATGACAAGACAAGAATTTATGTTTACGAGAATAGACTGATAAAAGATAAGCAGAAAACTGACATGAATTATTATGAAATCCCATTTCTACATACCGCCTGTAAGGTACCTACTTATTTAATATAATACTCAAAGTTAGGCTAAAAATAAACTCAATTTCAGGGGTAGTAGCAACGCCTACTTATTTCATAACGGTCGTGTACAGATGAATATTTAATCTCGTTCGCGTCTCTTGGTTGGATAAAGCATCTGTAGCTGTACTATGCTTCTATTAAGTGATGTTCATAATATCCAAATAACTTGGAACGAATGGCTACGTTGCCAGAAATAATTATATTATATCTTTCTGGTTCTTTTCTGGCTCAAAGAATAATAAGTATCGCCATCCGAACGTGGCAACGCAGCCATAGTGGTTGTATAGTTGATGTCTATTTCTCGTTCTTAATTCCCACTGGATCCTGTTATCATTACAATAGTAGCTTAAAATCAGCTTAAAATCTATGAATTTATTGGAAGTTTCTATTTGTTGATAAAATAGTAATTTTTTTTGTTGTTTCTCAAGAGTTCGAATAAACTAAGTAAATGTAATTGGAAACAAAATATTCTGGAATTTACATGTAAAATGGAATTTCGTCTACCTTACTGTAATAATACAATATCATTTTCCGTGTGTTCATTCATTTTGAAAAGAAGTAAGTAATAGTTGAAATAGAATCACGATAGATCATTTAGGAAAACATAGTAGAACTCATTTGAATTTATATTATGTGGATCGAAATACAGGGTAGTATGTACATATCTACCAATAGGAATCCACCAAGACCTTAGGAGACTTAAGATAACATCGCTTATGTAGAACTGGTGTACCTGCAGATAAATATGAGAGTCTGGAAAACATAAAAATGCTCGGCGGTTAGTCGCAATAGGCTCGCCGACTCGGTGCGTACGTAGCCTCTGAAGCGGGCTTAATGAGGAGGCGTATGTATGTATAATTTTATGATAATACGTTGTTTTGTAAGCATCAAAATCACTATAATACGTATCCTAGTTACATGAATTCTTGTACAGTCAGCGTCTAATATATAGTAACAGTCAAGGTACTCTAATCTATAGGTGCAACCAAATAGTCAATGATATCGGTACAAACAAAGTTTCCTTATTGTTGACAACAATGTAGTCGCTCCAAAGAGCGAGACGTTTAAAGTGTCACAGAGATAGGTTCAGTCAAAGTGTTTAAAAATGTCGTAACATGCTAAATGAGACATTCAAATTAGTAAGATTCAGCAAGATGGGTAACTGATCTAATTCTAATGTGAAACTTACGGATATTCCCAGTCCCTTTGGAGCGACTACATTGTTGTAAACAATAAGGAAACTTTGTATGTACCGATATCATTGACTATTTGGTTGCGCCTATAGATTAGAGTACCTTGACTGTAACTAACTATTAGACGCTGACTGTATCACTGCCCCGGTAAAAAAAATGAAATGCAGGTAGCCTATTATAAGTAGGTACCTATATGTCAGTTATGATGACTGAATTAATGTGAGTGAAATGAACACAAAGACATACAACTCCGCTACATTAATGATTAAAACATCATTCAGCTTTAATAAAATAAAGCAGCAAAGGCTGATCATGATATTAAAGCTCTTGACACTGTTGTACTATCAGCAATTTACTTCTTCACACCTGAGGTCTCCACAATCTTCCAGACGGACATTAATAAATTATGTTGTTGCAAGTTTGATGCGATAAAATCTTCGGGGTCCAAGTCGCCTACCTCACATGTATGCGAAGCACCTCCTGAAAGACGGACGACGTTTTGGCAAACATACCTAGGTACCTATCCAAAGTGTTGAACCGGTAATAGGCTCGCCTCCTATTACGTGGGATGAACAAGGTGACTGGTGAAATGTAAGTATAATAAACGCCTCTGTTCTACCTCTTTTGAAATTAAGACGCGTTTTTTATGGTTCCATAGTTCAAATCCATTAGTTCGTGCTTCCTTCCAAACCATTAGTGCTAGAAAAATTAATCTTTGCATTAATATGTGTATTTACCACGCCGACAAAGTGGTAATATATAATAATTATGAAAAAAACTTTTTGTTGGAGTAGGGGTGATTTCCTTTCACGCCTCAGTTGACTGGATTTTTGTTAGTATGTTGTGTAAATAACAAGTAATTGATGCTAGCTGTACCAACAACTTTGCTCCAAACATTTTAATTTATTTTTGACTAAACTTGTGATGAATGTTGGAATTTGGAGACGGTACAATAACAAAACTCACAAAAATTTCAGAAGAAAAGTCTATTGCTAATGTAGGCAGGTTTACATCTGAGTCTCACTAAGTACAAAGTATTTCTTTGTATTTCTCTTTGTCGAATTTGACTTTAATAAGTTATTATTGTTACGAAGACGTTCTATGAAATTTCTAAAGAAAATTATTATCAGTGAATCAGATTGGGGAAGTTGCAAATTTATTGAATATCTTAGTAAAAGTATCACAAAAAATACAACGATATTGCGATTTCAATTTTCAGTTCAGAACCTTATTTGTATTTACCTCAACAGTGACAGAATAGATCTGGGTGTTCCCTAATATATCTTGTTATTCATATGTAGATTCTTTGAAGTTACTTAGGGACATAAAATATTTATCTTTTCTTTCCATGCCCAAAAGGGACAGCTACAATCAACAAAAGTAAGTTACTTTGGTGAACTTTGATTCTGGTATCAGTTCAAAGTCTCTCTAACAGTCATTTATAATGCTAAGCAAACGATTTATAATTCCAACAAACAATTTGTATACAAAACATGACCTAAATACTTCTATCAAAAGTTTTCTAAAAAAGCTAGTTACGTACGTAACTTTAACAAGAAAAAACCAGCCAAGTGCGTTTTGGGCCACGCATAGAATAGGGTTCCGTAGTCACACATAAAAACCTCTATAACTCCTGAACTAACAAAGTTATCGGATCTGTTATAGTTTTTCTTGAAAGTTTATAACATGGACTACCATCACAAATATTTTCAGATTTTTCGAACCAGCCGTTAAGATTTTAGATAAAAAGATAGAAAAAAATTAGCTAAAAAGAAAATATCTCGCAAACGAATACTTAAATCAAAAAATCGTCTTAGAAACCTCTCAATGTTTTAAAAGATCTTATGATACCCACACTTTGGGGTAGACGCAAAAAAAAACCCAAATTCTGGTTACGTGTAGTGGTGGCACCGCAAATTTTTTTTCTTGTATATAATTTAGCACTTTGTCAACGTAGTAAATACACATATCTCTGCAAAGTTTCACGGTTCTAGCACTCATCATTTAGGAAGAAAGCCGAAGACAGACGGACGAACAAACATGACGAAACTATAAGGGTTCCGAAACTTGAATTTAGGGGTGACTCAATTTCTTAGTTTTCGGTAAGTGTTTTCATAAGATTTTCATTTTCATTTGAGTTTGCGCGGTTCACTACTATACCTTTACGATACTCCCGAGAGCACATAATACGAGTATCTACTTTAATCGTCGGCTTGCCCATAACACTTAGTGAAACCGTAATACGCATTTATTCTTTACTCTAGTCTGCTACTTTATAGTTGTATGGCCCATAAATGCCCTTAATCCAGCAGTACTACCCATTAAGTAATATTTAAAGAGAGCATTCCCTTGACCTAATTCGACCGAGTACCATATTTTCTTCTTTAACGATAAAGAATGAAAGAATTCTGTTTTGCAAATAATATTGTATATATCAGAACAAAATAAGATATTCAACTAAACAACATATTATTTTATATGAGCTGAATAAATTCTATAACCGAAAGAAATTGATAGTTCGGTTTGGATAAGGATTCCTTGTATTCCTTTCTTCGCTGTTTTACATTCATGTGTGTTCATAAATAAATAAATAAACAAACTAAATATAGCATTACCGTGTGAGAACAAAAATCAGTTACCAGTGGTTTTCGAAAGGCGTATAGGTACCGAAATTGCAAGCTCGATGGTCAGTTTGCTAGAAAATAAATTTAATTTAGTAGTCATTTTGATAGTTATTCTAAAATTAACTACTCACGAACGTACTACAAAACGCAAAAATGATATAGTTTAACATTTTTATTTATAATTTTGTAATATTATTAATTTTATTTTTACAGTAAAATCGTGCCTTCAAAGCTCAGGTTAACTGATAAAGCGTGTTATTTTCCTACAAAGCGTTTGAGCTACACACACCATTTTCACGAACAATATGTCAAAAACTTTTTGTGTTGGGATAATATCAACAAAGGCACAAAAGCCAAGCTTAGAGTAGTCTTTGAAGTGTTTGGAACAAGCGCTACGGATAGATTTTACTACAGTATTTCTCTTCAGAATAGCGTTTAATGTGTAATAACCAGAGAGCTTTTCTATCCAATACTGTATAGAGCCAATGACTTATCTGTTAAATAGCTAGTAGAATGCTTGAACAGTTTTGTTCTCAAACAATTCCCACAGTTCGTGGGTAGTCTAAGTAGTCAAGTAATGGCAAAATAGTCAATCTCGAAAAGTAAGTCTTTAATAAGTAGATCAGTGATAATGTAAAATAACCTAAACCTTAATCCAAAAAAAATATCGATATTTTGTGTTTAGTCCACACAAATTATGATATCGTTAAGAATTATATTAAATTTGAAATTTTGTGATAGATCACTTTCTGATGGTTGTGATTTAAGATTCCAAATAGGTACGACTAATGAATTTTATTGTCAATTATCATGAATTAAACTTGATATTTCATTCCAGTAAAATACTCGGCACTTGATGTTCACTAGATTATGATGTTAATCATATTATTCAAAATATCTCTAGGTTACAGAATAAATAGTAGGTAGTAACTTGTCTGCACTGTTAATCACAAGTAAAAGTAGGTACCTATACAAATCATCCATAGAACTACACAAGGCCCTCAATCTTTGAATTGCTACTAGAATGAAGAATGTGACATTTTCGGCGTAGCACGTACGTAGGTACGTAGATGTCCGGTAAGGTTATTATTTTTTATACAAAACGAGTACTTTGTCACTATTTTTTTATCATATTATTCCATACCAATTTTCCCATGTTTTTTTATCATCTCAACGGTACGCAGTAATGTCATTATAATATCTGAACAAAAATAACTCTGGAAAAGTTTATGCCTACAGCATGTGTTCTGTTTTTTTTTGTTTAATATGTTTTTATTAATTTTCCTATGTTCCATTGCTGGGGGGGTCCCGGGCACACCCTTGTAAGGATAGCCACCGGGTACCGTGGACTTTGGTCATTTATGAGGTCTGTCTCAGTGGTTGGGTGAGGTGTCATCCCGCACCTTTCGGGACCGGGTTCCATCCCGCGTCGGTTACTGGAGCGTGCGTGAGCGGAAGCCCAGTAGCATGCTGCCCTTCTGGCTTACTTTTATAAGGACGGTGGGTTACCAACCCGCTGTTCTCAGGCCCCAACGATAAAGGTCAGAGTCGGAAGTTTTGCAATTATTTATCTGTAGTAAAAATGATGAGCACGCACTAAGCATCCTGCAATGAACGAACGACGAAGGTCATTAATGTAGCTGGCACTCAAAAGTAATAGTAGTCCACTTAAATGTGAAATTTAAAGACTTAATAAAAAAAACTAAACAGTAATAATAATGATGCGGTCTAGACGTAGTGACGCTGTCATTCTGGCATCAATTCCTATAAGTACTCCGAAGATTTCATCTTTTTTGAATGACTCCCAATACAACAGACTGAATCATAGAGCTTGCTTGTGGACTGAATGCTAATGTAGTGTACTAAAGGGATCATAATTTCGGAGAAATAATAGTTTTGTTAGGATGATACGAGGATATGATGACAGGGTTCAAAAACAGAATTTAAATCAATCAAAATGATAATGGGCAATAAAAAAAACCTGGGGTCAATACAGAGCGATTGGGCTAGACCGTTTCTATTGTAAAATCTCCGATTCAGATATGAACTATACAATGTACCTACTACTTACTGGACAAAAATTCTCTAGGTTTGAATTGTCTGCCCTAACCGGTTTCACCACACAGCACCATCAGAAACTATCATGCTCAATAATTTAATAAATTATGTTAATGAACATTACTAGGTATCAGTGACGTCCAAATACTAACAAAGTCTGAGCAACGTTTACCTACTATAGTGGAGCGTTAACATAAACATGTCATGGAGTAAACCGTTTAACAACCTTTAATCGATTTATGGCACGATGCAGTGCATCGGAAGTGTTGTACATTTTCGATAATGTCGATATTAGGAATTTTAATTAAAATCTAACACAGATTATTACAGTCAATATGAAAGTGGAAAATGAATTGTACAAGCTCGGAAATTTTCATTTCCTTTTATTGTACATTGAGGTTAAGAGTAGCTATATTCAGTAGAATATAGGTTTTTTTTTTTTTTTTTTTTTTTTTTTTTTTTTTTTTTTTTTTTTTTTTTTTTTAGTTCCGCGACCAAGGCCGCGGCCGCTCTAACGTCCGTTGCCGGGCGTCTCTGGTTACAAGCAGCACGTATTTCCAGTGGCGCCCGGCGGACTTTGACCACCTCTGTGGTCTCTGCGGGGATTGGGTCGGGATGAGAATCCCGCGTCGTTGGGGTAGGGTTTTATCCCGCGTCAGTGAGTGAATCTGGTTGCGTGCTATGGGGCAAAAAAGCTCCGCAGCACGCAACCCTTCTAGCCTGCTTCTGTAAGGACGACGGGTGGCGATCCCGCCGTCCTCAGGCCCCGATCATGGAGGTCGATGGTCTTGGGCGTAGATGAGTCTGCGGCGGCCTCGCCGCTGACTACGGAACTCGGCGGGGAGGGCACGCTCCCTCTCCCTCTCGGCCGCCTCCTTCGCGAGCACGACTTGCTCGCAGAAGGACACGGCCGCGTTCCACCTACTCCCGCTGGAGACCATGGCTTTAAGCATGGTCTCCAGCGAGAGGGTATCCACGCCCAGACCCACTACGAGGTCCCGGCGCTGACTCGCCCACGCTGAGCACTCCACCAACGTGTGGAGTGCGGTGTCGTCGTCGGAAACCTCGCAGTGTTGACACCGGGGTGTGACCTCACGATGGATGCGAAACAGATAGCTACCGAAGCATCCATGCCCGGTAACGATCTGCGTCGCACGATACGTGAGGTCACCATGCTGCCTCTGCAGCCAATCGTCCATGATCGGTCTCACCGCCGCGATGATGGTGGCACCCCACTTGGGTTGCTCAAGTCGCACCCTCCATGACTCCATGAGATCCTGGCGGAGTTGGGACCGCCGGTCATCGATTTCTCGAGACGCAGGCCTGTGGTCCCACTCCAGCGCCTCCTTGCTCCATTGGAACAATGACGCAAGGGCTCTCGCTTCCAGGTCCCATGGAGGGGTCCCGGCTAGGAGACATGCAGCCTCTCCGGAGATCGTGCGGTAGCCTCTTATTGTTTTGACGGCCAAGGTCCTCAACGGTCTGTTAAGGAGCGTTGAGTTGTTGGCCGTCAACCGCGCCGCCCATACGGGAGCCCCGTATAGGGCCATACTCCGCACGATCCCCAGGTACAGTCTCTTGCAGGAAGCGTTGGGTCCCTTTAGGTTGGGCATCAGTCGCGAAAGCGCGACCGATGCCTGTGTCACCTTGGGGACCAAACTTCGGAAATGTGGTCCGAAGTTCCATCGGCTATCAAGTACGATCCCTAGATACTTCATCGAGGGCTTGATGCCGATGCTAACGCCTCCCACATTTATGCTGGAACCTTCAGGTGGACCGTTCCGAGGTCTGTGAAAACACAGAACCTCGGACTTGTGCAAGGCCACCTCCAGTCCCAGCCGCCGTATCCGACCCACGACTTGAGCAACACCCGTCGTGACCTTGAGTGCTGCATCCTGGTACGTTGCACCCCGCGCCGTGACGAGGGTATCGTCGGCGTAGCACGTTACGCCGACGCCCTCAGGCAACGCACCCCGCAGCACCCAGTCGTAGCCGATGTTCCACAGAAGCGGCCCCAGGACCGACCCCTGCGGAACACCGCACGACACATCTCGCCGAGCTGGCCCGAGCCAGCTGGGGAAAGCTATGGCCCTCTCCGAGAGATAGGCCCCGACAATACGACGGAGGTAGAGAGGCGTTTCGTGATACACGAGCGCCTCCCTAACGCAGCTCCATGGCAAGGTGTTGAACGCGTTGGCGATGTCAAGAGACACCGCCACCACCACCTTGCCCTGTGAGACTGCTTCCTCCGTCAGGCTCCTGACGCGCATGATCGCGCTCACGGTGGAGCGTCCCCGACGGAAACCGTACTGGTTGTCCGCCAGGTCTGGCCCCACCGTCGAGAGATGCTCGACGAGGCGTTCCGCGATAATTCGCTCAAAGAGCTTACACACCTCGTCGAGCAACACGATCGGCCGGTATCCGGACGGTGAGTCCACCGGCCGCCCCGCCTTACGAATCAGGACCAGTTTCCCCGTCCTCCACACCTTGGGAAACTGGCCCCTTTCGAGGCATGCGCTAAAGAGCCCCATCAGTCGAGGCCCGAGTTCTTCGAGGGCCAGGACCCATGCACGGCCAGGAATGCCGTCGGGTCCGGGGGCAGTGATTTTCCGGCGTTTAAGCCGGAGTACTGCCGCACCTAGCTCCCCCACCCTGACTTCGGGTACGTCGTCTTCACTGATGCTATCCGCGTCGGGCAGAGACGGAGCCATGCGCGGAGGGACGTGCTCCTCCGCGCTCGTCGGAAACAGGGAGCCCATGACCCGCTCCAGCTGCTGCGGCTGGAGACTCTGGGTCAGTGGGGGCGCCCTAGGTCGGAGTTTCTCCCTGACCTGTAGGTACGGGCGCCCCCATGGGTTCTGCTGCAGGGTCTCCAGGAGCTCCTCGCGGGCCGCCGTCTTGGCCCGCTTTATTGTCTCCTGGAGATTACCTTTAGCCTCCCTGTAAGCCTGATAAAGCTCCGCCTCTCGGGTTGCCGCGTCGTCTGGGCGGCGATGCCTCCGGCGAAACCTGGTGTACTGGCGGCGGGCGGAGATGCATGCTGCGCGCAGCTGTGCAATCTCCGGCGACCACCAGTACACCTGCTTCCTTGCCGGTCTGGGTGTAACCCTAGGCATCGCCGCATCACAGATTTGCGGCTCTCCTGAACCACTCCGCCTCGGCATCCACATCGGCAGGCCGGTCCGGTGCCGGAATCCAGGCCTGCACGATGGATGCCTCCAGGAGAGCCTCCCGATCCAGATGGTGAAGTGCCCAACGCGGATCCGGGGGATTTTCTACCGGCTGTGGGAGGTCAGGTGGGGGGACGACATCGAATCGGATGTACCGATGGTCCGAGTGCGTCTCCTCACCCTCCTCCACGTGCCAGCCAGTAATACGGGCGGCGAGGGCAGAGGTCGCGAACGATACGTCCACGACCGAGCTGGTCCCCCGCCGCCAGAAGGTGGTGACATTCCCCCGGTTGAGGACCTCCAGACCACGTGTTCTGGTCCAGTCCTCAAGAAGCCTCCCCTTGTCCCTGGTTTCCCGGGAGCCCCACGCCTCACTCCAGGCGTTGAAGTCTCCCAGGAGCAGGACAGGGCGAGGACGGCACGCAGCGAAGACGACGTCGAGCTCAGTGAGCCATAGCTCAAACTGAGTCTCGTCCAGTGTCGGCGAGATGTAGGTGGCCACGACTGCCAACCCATCATATTCCGCCGCAACACACCCGCGGCCCCTTGCAATGATAGCAAGGCGCGAGTTGTCTGCGGTGGACCCCCCGAAGATAAAACAGGCCGAGCCGTCCTCGTCCACCGGGCTTCCCGGGTGGACGTAGTACGGCTCGGCGACCACGGCCAAGTTTATGGACCACTGCCGGATGCTCTGGTACAGAAGATCCTGAGCAGCGCGGCAGCGGTTCAAATTCACTTGCAGGATGCGGATATGGGCGTCAGACATTAATGGACGTCCATATCAGCATCCCGCCGAGAAACATCTGGCCGTGCAGTAGCGGCACCCCCACCGCTTTCAACGGACGGACGAGGCTTTGGCCTCGAGGCGGCGCAGGCTGTGCTGCCGACCCGGTGGTCCGCAGTCTTGCCCTCCGCCTCGCATCTAAAGCAGCGAGGCGGAGCATCACAGGCACTTGCCTTGTGACCGGGCCGGCTGCAGCGGAAGCACCGATCGCCCACGGTGACTTCCGCTGTGCACTGCACTCCGACGTGCCCCACCACCATGCACCGGAAACATCTAGTTTCCCGGGCACGAAGGAGGTGCACCTGCGCCTTTAGGAAGCCCCCTACGAGGAGGCTTCGTCCGTCCGCCACTTTAAGTGCCGCCGCGACGGGGCACTGGACGACTGTCGTGCCATGGCCAGTGAGGCTGAATGAGATCTCTCCAGCCTTCACTTGGTCACGGGGACAGCCGCCCGCCTCCACGACGGCGGAAATGAGCTCCTCCGTCGTGGCCGCGTCATCCAGACCGGAGACGCGCAATGCAGCGCATTTGGTGGGTCTGGTGACGCGGACGGCTTCTGTGTCCAGCGCGTCCCTAAGCTGCGCTGCTAGGGCGTCAGCTTTAGGGCCGCTGGAGGCGCCGGAGACCTCAAGGAGGCGAGCCCCGGTGCGTGTCGTCTTGCACCGGAGACCCCCCTGTATATCGAGGGCCGAGAGGTTGACTGAGGACTTCACGGTCCTCAGTACGTCGGCGTACCCCACCCCCTTCTCCACACCTACCGTCGTCACCGTCAGGACGACGGCGGTGGAGCGAGGAGGGCGGGGCCTCTTCGGCGCCTTCGCCGCGGCGGCTTTGGCCGCATTCTTGGCCGCTTTCTTGGCGGCCTTCGTCTTCCTCTTCTTGGCCCCCACTACTTCCCATCCCTCCCGTCTGGAGGGATGTGAAGAAGCAGCGGGAGCGATGTTAGAGGAAGAGGAGGCGGCAGGGGTGCCGCTCTTCTTGCCGCGCCACTTGGCCTTCCGCGCCTGGGCCGCGGTCTCGGCCGGCAAACGGTACGCTGAAACGGACTGGGGCGGATCGGGGCGGCGGACAGCGGGTGTGCCGCTTGGTCCCGGAGCGGGAGAACCGCCAACAGCCGCCACGAAACAGGCGCGTACGAAAACGCGGGCCGCGCTAGCGGAGGGCGGTACGCCCGGTCCTCCAGGACCGCGAGGCGCCTCTCGATCGCCGTCAGGACCTGTACCATTGTCGGCACAGGCTGTGGCGGCGATCCGGGTGCCGTGTTGGGCGCCGTGGTGGGCGCCGTGGTGGGCGCCGTGGTGGGCGCCTTGGTGGCCGCCGTGGTGGGCACCGTGGTGGGCGCCTTGGTGGACGCCGTGGTGGGCGCCTTGGTGGACGCCGTGGTTGGCGCCGTGGGTGGCGCTGCCTTCGGTGCTGTCCCAGCCGTCGGAGGAGGAGGCGGCAGCTTGGGACCGGGAGGCGCCTTGACCACCTTGGTCAAGTCAGCGACCTCCCGCCACAGGTCATCCATCTGCTTTCTGGAAGCAGCGAGCTCCGCCTCCAGGCTCGTCACCTGCTTCCGGAGCCTCGCCTCCTCCTTGGTGACGCTCCGCGCGAGGAGCTTGTTGAGGGAAGATTGGGCTTCATCCACCAGTGAAGCCACAATCTTCTTCCTCCCCGCCACGTTCCTGTTGCCCCGCATGGCCGCGTTCATGCGAGCAAAAACGCTCATCAACTCCCGCGCGGCCGGCCCACCGATTTCCCGGCGACTTCGCTGGGACAGTTGGACCGAGGACGGAGGAGGAGTTGGCGGCCGCCTTCTGTACGCGTCGAGACGCGTACGCACCGTCTTGACCGGCACCTCCTCCTCCGAATCGCTGGAGAGGAGGGACCCCCACCCGGAGCAGCTGGTGCTACGGTCGCGCGGCGGCCCCCCCTTCTCCTCGAGGGTCCTCTTCTTCGTCGCAGAAGAGCGGCCCTTCTTGACACTGCTGGGAGCTGACCCATCGTCAGTCCCAGCAGCATCAGTTCCTTGGGGCGTCGACATCGCGCTGCAACTAGGCAGCGCGGCGCGAGCCCCCAAATCGATAGGCATCGGAATCAATATTTCGTGCATCATGTCGTCGGTTGACACTGCCCGGGAAAGGGCAGTGTCGGGACCGGAGGTCTCTTCGGGGTTATCCATATCAGGAACACAAAATCTCAAAGAATTTGGCCAATCGCAAGTACAGACTAGGACGTTCGGTCACCCAACTTGCCACTGCGTTACCGTGGTCAAGTTGGGGTCCAGGGCGGACGGCGAGGACGTAGTCACTAATCACTTGGGGCCCCGCCCCAGAATATAGGACTTAAGTAAGTTCATTGACATTTTCACAATGCACTAACTAGAAGTTTAATTTCGACTTACAGAAAAACTGATATGTGATCATTATAATGAACAAATTATTAACATAATGACGTGAATCAAGACATGCTTAAGAGAGATAATAGTATTAATACTGTATTGGCGTACAATAAAGCATATCTAAATAATAATAAAAAATCTAAGTATAATACTTAGAATTAATATACATAATAACTAAAATTATTAAATAGATACCAGCGGACACCCATGGCCTAACCTGTGACAAATTATAAACCAAAACCTTCTTCAAGAACCATTCTATCCGTTAGTGAAAGCAACATGAAAATCGGTGCAGTAGTTTTTGATTTTATAGCGCACAGACAGACAGACGTATGACATTGTTTTATAATATGTGATGAATAGAATAGTGATATTGTTATTTTAGGTATGGAGAGGATGGAATTCTGCGATAACAGTCTCACGTAGGTTATACATTCAACCGACTACGTGACTGAGGCAGTCAATAAAAGTCTTGTAAATATATTTAGCTCTGTGATATACTCCAGGAGGTCAGATTCAATAAACCAATACAGTACAGCAATACAACTGCTACTTAACGAGAGTTCAATGAGAAACAGATGCGTGAATCACAAAGAGTGCTTTATGTCTAATAACCTCGATAGTCTATCTTAAGTGTCTGTGTCGAAATATTATTGATATCTGAATCGTTTTAATATGCCTCGTTATAAAACGGCTTGTAAAATTTTATACGACCGTATATTTTATAATCAACCTATGACCATCCAATCAACCATCGCATTGGTTTTACGCCGCAATAAACAAAATACTGCGATGAATTATATATTTAAATGCTCCTTATGAGTCATTTGGTTTTGTAGATTGAGAGAAAAATTTAGTCATTTCGAGAAAGTAGTTTCGCGTCATCGTACGCTAAAACCGCGAATAGTTATTTTTTTAAGTATTAGGTAGGCAACTTGCATAGATACTTATAGGATCAAATAGATCGTATAATCGTTAAACTGGACCTTTAGTGTAATTTTCCGATCAGAATTTCAAACTTAATGGCTACTTACTCCAACGAGTAGTGGCCAACCATAATCAAACTTACCTCATACTAACTTAATCCATGTACTTAGTCATACTAACTTAAATTGCGAAAGTCTGGGGAGGACCCTCCTCTGATATTATAGCTGCATTGGAAACTTGAACCCAACCGCAGCATTCTTAGTAAACTCCTCTGCACTGACTATTCCCGTACGATGTCAGAAACAATAATACTGTTTGAGATTATCTGATTGGAAACAAACGATGTCTGGTTTTGGTAAGGTTCCTTTAGAGATAACTAATATTCTTTTTACATTCATTTACTTATATTCTTCAAGTACCTATTGTGATCTGTGTATGAATGATTGAAATTTTTACATGCAATTTTCTAAGTGAAAGCACTACTGTCCCAAGAAGGTCAATTTATTTGTATTCATACTTTCAGGATGACTTCAGCCTTGAAGTCCTCGGATTACCAAAACGTTAATAATGGTAACTTCTTATTAAAATATTGTAATTTTCATTACACTATCAAGAACCTTCCAAAGCATGGATATGCGTGCTATGACGTCTCAGCAAACGATAGAGATGGTCAGGTTAGACATTACCAGGCAAAATGCGGGTTAAAACCCAATTGAGACCATTGTTTCCCATGCAACACACATACCCAGGAAAATCAAGTCTGTGCCACCGAAGGGGCGGACAGAGGCGTTCATTATGCCCATATTTCGGTAGTAAGTTTTGGTCACACATGGTGGCAAGCTTAATACCGTTTCAGGCAGTTTGGGTATATTTGCCAACGCCTCGTTCGTCTGTCAGCCGATGAGATTGTCTTGGACCCTCCTTTCTTACGCACCTGCAATTATTTATAATAGGTATCCTTTCACTACCTCGGTGGCGCAATGATATGTTTATATATTTATAATATTTGTGTGACCTACAAAATGTTTGTTTGGGTATTTTCTATGTATACCTATTAGGTATGTATACCTATACCTATAGGTAACTGTATGTATTTATTAGTGGTCTAGATTCCATAGCACAAACTTATATTAGCTTAATTTGGGCTAGATGACGTTAGAATGTCCAAAAACATTTATGTATATTTGGTAGAGTTTAGGTTGAGACGCAAAAGTCCTATATTTATTGCTTACATCAATGTACTCTTATTCTCAATCGTTCAAGTTTATTAAGGTTCTCTATGACATATAAATTTATGTTTATGTCATTAATAATATAATTGTACGAGTATGTATGTTTCAGGTACTTTGTAAAAGTAATTTATTATCTTTGTTTGTTAACAATACCGGTCTATTGCGATTTATGTATTTAGATACGAATACATTGTATGTTTCTAAATGTATTTATACCTCGTAAGTTATTTATTATATTAATATACCTACATAAAATATAACTTGCTCTATGAAAATATCAGTTTTAATGTATAATAAAACTTACTGCCTTTGTGTAACAACTGCTCATCATTTCTCTATTAAAATAAAATAAAATAAAATTTAACATACAAAATTTGAGAGAACTTGGCGGGAGATTTGCTATCCATTTTTGTTTTAAATAAAGTAAGCATAGAGGCCTAGGTTCTACAGTGGACGTCGATAGATGCTAGCATCGGTAGTACAATATCGTCGCCTTTAAATATATATATATTAAGAAAGAAACTATAAATAGATCACAAAAACTGATGTCATCGGCAGGACTCGAACCCACGGCCTTTCCCTAACATCAGTTTTTGTCTATGGCATGTTCCATGACATCCGTTTTTGTGATCTATTTATAGTTTCTTTCTTAATATTTTAAGAATAGTTTGAGCAAACTCATTGCTTTAATATACAAATATATATATATATATATATATATATATATATATATATACATATACGAGGCAATTTCGATGTCTCATGGTTTTAGTAATTCAGTTAGGAGAGATTTGAAGTTAGTTTAAAATAATAAAAATATATTTCTGGACATTCTCCCTGTAACCCCCTGATGCCATGAGCATGTGCCCAACACAGGTAATAACGATCTGTGAGTATGGAGTATCGGTAGTGGTTACTTCCAGAGAAATTCAGGTTGCAAAGATCGCAGGGTCAGGGGCTTAGTAAGCGTCTGGGGTTTGGTGACGTGATTTCTATTGATATTCCGAAGAAAATATAAAAAAAACTGAAGCTTTATAAAATAACGTGAGTAAGGTGCTATTTTACCCACCTTTGCTACTTTTGCTACCTTTGAATATGCCATAGAGCGAGACCGGTCAGGCTTATTACAAATAAAAAATTGTGGAATATCTGTACAAGTTAATCATTTTATAATGCATGGGCTCAAAGTCTAAATGTTTTAATAAAAGTTACAAAATACGTGCGCCATACTCGCATTTCTACATTTTTTCACAGTGTTTGACAAGAGAGTCTTCTCATTGCCATGCTAGCCGTGATAGTTCGAGTTTGACGTAAGATCTTTTATGCTTTTTTATCCTCCTAGAGGAGAAATAATATCATCCCTTATGTAAGTAGGTGCAAAAGCGTACCGAGAGTAGCGTAAGCGTAGAGATGTTAGAGTATTTACTAACTACTATGCATATACTAATTTACTATGCAAACCTACATACGTAAAATCACGTCTATTTCCCAATTGGTGAAGGCAAAGGTATACGCCATTCGTAAGCCAAATACTTGGTCCCACTTAAAACTTTCACGTTTGCCAGTGTGTCTCGTCCAAACTGCAGTAATCTTATCCATAATATTTTTTTTTTTGGACATTCTCACACAATATCATCTAGCCCAAATTAAGCTAATATAAGCTTGTGCTATGGGATCTGAGACGAGACGACCGATAAACACACTTATATATTTCTAAATACATCCAAACACCCAAACTCCGAAACAAACATTCGTGGATCACACAAATAATTTGATTCGACCTGGAATCGAACCTGGGACCTCAGGGACGGCAGTTGCATACTCATACCACTGCGCCACAAAGGCAGTTACCATAACGTATATTCATGACTAAAATTATTAAAATAAATTCGCACACCCATGTGACGTGCATTTGGACCATAAATTACGCTTACATAATCTTTTATGGAAATAGCTACGGTAACGGTGCAATTCCATTTACCTTATAATTAGAACAAATGGAACCCGCTAACAGGCATTTAGGGATGTATGTAATTTCATTTGAAAATCAAACTCCCGTGTATACATCACGTTTGATGATATCTCGGTGAAGATTTCGACTGTGAATTTATTGAGCGGAGCGAAGCGTAGCGTATCTTAGACGACAAGTGTAAATCGTTTGTGTGCCAACTCCTCCGAAACGGCTCGACCGATTTTGACCAAATTTGGCATGCTGGTCGACATCATACCCGGGAGTGCATATCTCTGAAATCATGAAAATAGAGCACAAAAAAAATATTTAGAAAATTTGCCCCGCTCAACATTTGCAATTAGTAGCATGCATTGCATACCTAGTATTATACATAGTTATATTGCCGATAAGTGGGCGTATAACAAGCATGGCATATACCCATTTGAGGAAACAGGCGTGATTTTATGTATGTATGTGACTGATAACCTATATTAATGTATGTAAAATTTAGTATTGATTCATATTGTAAGTAAATTTTCTAACGTCCGATACTACGAACTGACAAGTTCTTTTTTACAATTTTATAGTGGGTTGTAAAATTTAGTATTGATTCATATTGTAAGTAAATTCTCTAACGTCCGATACTACGAACTGACAAGTTCTTTTTTACAATTTTATAGTGCGTATCTAAAGAAACTACCAACTGAGTCTTTAGCTCATTTTAAATTCGGATTATGATTCGAAAATTATTTTCACAGGAATTTTATTCCACCTGTCAGTATAAATCCAATGATATATTTTGTTACTTATTTCCATTCCAACTATATTTTAAATAATTATTCAACTTAATTTATACACTATTGTAAAATAAATGTCTCATTTTGACATTTTCACATTGCCTTAATTATAAAAGTATTGTAGGTAAGAATCTACTTGACATATTTTAGGTAACTATACCAATATTTTGGAGTCAACATTATTACTGATGCTTTTTAAGTAAACCCATCTCAACACTATCATTGCAATTAATACCAACTTTAACTAAATTCTCTAAGCTGTTGTCTTGAAAATTCTGCAACATGTTTCTTAAACATTTACAATGCAACACAAACAAAGAAGTTTAGGTATCGATCAATGTTAATAGTTAACTTGGTCTACATGTTATATTTTTGGCACTGTGCCAGACCCCGACAGTATAAGTGTTTTCTGAAGAAATTCATATATGTACTCATACTCACGAAAAACTTTGGAATCGGACACAAATACTTCTTGTCTTCTCAGAGAGCCATTAGAGCACCGGACATTACAGCAACTCAGGTAGTTTTTTGGGGATAAATAATAAAACACTAAATTAAAGGTAATTTAGTAGATTAATATTGATCTTCAACAAAATACATACAACCCTTCCATGATGTTTATATGAGGTTTACATAGTAAAAACCTCCATATACATACATACATACATAAAATCACGCCTCTTTCCCAGTGGGGTAGGCAGAGACCACAGAATTCCACCTGCTACGATCCTGACATACTTCTTTCGCTTCTTCAATTTTCATTAATGTCTTTATACATGCTCGCCGGTTACTGGTACTTTTAACCTGGCCTTTATAAGACATCTGCTATTTGGTCGCAGTATGTTCGCCTAGGTCGACCCTTACAAGCTTGTCCATTCACACTTGCTTCATATATCTGCTTTGTCAATCTCCTGACATCCATCATCTCTACATGGCCGAACCATCTAAGCATCCCTTTTTCCACCTTGGTTACTACATCTTCTGACATATCACAACGTTCTCGTATCGTAGTATTTCTCATTTTGTCCATCAGAGTCACACCTGCTATACTTCTCAAACTTCTCATTTCGACCACATTTATTCTACTCTGATGCTTCTCCTGCCATACCCAGCATTCACTACTATACATTAGTGTAGGGATAAGCACTCCTCTATGTACAGCCATTCTTGCCTTATGTGACACGTTCTGGCTGCTCATAAAATTATACAGTGCCCCATTTACCTGATTACCTGCCACAACTCTCCGCTCAATATCGCTGTCATGTCTTCCATCTCTTGAAAACTTACATCCTAAGTACACAAACTCTTTCACTTGTTCCACTCTTTCACCTTCAATCACAATCGAACAGTTCGACATACTTACTTCTCTTTCAAAAACCATTACCATCGTCTTACTTGCTCCTTTCTTCTTTAAATACTCGTATAGGATACCAACCATCAACTGCAACTCTTCCGCTGATGACGCAAGTATGACCTGGTCATCCGAATATAGAAGGCATTTAGTTCAGTTTATTCATTCCCAACCCATACACACTTTCTTTAAACTCCTTCAAACAGTTGTCAATGAATAGATTGAACAGCACAGGAGACGCCACACAACCCTGCCTAATACCTCTTTCAATGTTGAACCGTTCCGTGTAAGCGCCGTTAATTCGGACACACACACTGGAATTCTCATAGAGCGATTTCAGCACCTATATCAGCTTGCTGCTCACTCCATACATTGACAATGTTGACGACATTTCACTCCTCACCACTCTATCATAGGCCTTCTCTAGGTTTACAAAGACACAGTAGACTTTTTGGCTTTTCGCTAAGAACTTCTCCGTAATGCCGCGTAAAGAGAAGACCTGAGCCATGCATCCTCTTCCTTTCCTGAATCCTGCCTGGACATCCCACATCTTTTCCTCAGTTTCATTTGCCACCCTTGTAACCATAACTCTAGCATACAACTTGCCGACGATGCGGAGCAAACTAATTCCGCGGTAGTTTTTGCAATCACGCTGCGGCCCTTTCCCTTTGTACAACGGCACAATGACGGCATTGCACCAATCTCTTGGTACACTGCCACTCCTCCAACAAAGGTTAAAAAGGCAGTACAGCTGATTGACAACTACACCTTGTGCCACTTTTAGCATCTCGACAGAAATCCTATCACACCCTGCTGCCTTTCCCACTTTCATACTTTTCAATGCGTTCATAATTTCTGTCTCGCTTATTTCATGTTCATCGTCACTGCCATTCATGCTCTCAATAGGGTCTATCACTCTCGAAATCTCTTTCTCAAATAAACTTTCACAATATTCTTTCCACCTCTTTAAGACACTTTCCTCCCCATTCAGAGAACTTCCATCCTGGTTTCTCACTTTGTCCAGTTGCGAAGATGTATTAGTACCTCTGGCTGTACGTACAGACTTCCAGAAGAGCTTTATATTCTGTTGGAAGTCGTTAGATAACCTCATATCAAATTCATTTCGCTTTTTCTCTCTCTCTTTTGCCATAACTTCTTTTGTTACCCTGTTACGCCTCTTGTATTCATTCTTCGCTGTAGTTACATCCTCATTCGTTGCCTGATTCATTCGCTGATTGGCTTTTGCTGCCAACCAATCCTGCCTTTCTTCTTTTCAATTATCAGCAATTGGGCTTCTACACTGATTCTTTTAGTCTTGAATCTTTTCGACCTTTTGCTTACTCAACACACTTCCACAGCCGCTTCCACAAGTCTTTCCTTAAATGGTTTCCACGTCTTTTCAACATCATTTATATGTTCTGCCCTAACAAACTTCTCTCTCAGTCTACTGACAAAATCTTCTCTCTTTCTCGTATCTTGCAAATTTTCTACTTTTATACGCTCTAGACCAGTGACATGCTCGATGTCGCCCCTTATTGAAGATACCTCTAAACCGGGTCATAACCAGGTTCGATACGCCCGAGTATCTAGTACTTTCAACCTCAGTCTTTCATCTACGATTACAAAATCTATCATACTTCTCTGACTTCCTTCTGGTCTCGTATATATATATGGATATACTTATAGTCAAACAATGTATTTGTTACCAAAATGTTCTTCTCCAAACACACTTCCAACAAACTTTCCCCATTCTCATTCACTCTATCAAAACTAAACCTTCCTAATACCAAAACAATGGTAAGTAAAATGTTTTTAAGAAAAAACCTTTTAAATTTATATAATAGCATTAATTTTTCGCAGAATTAAAAGGACAACAAAACGTCGACAATTGTTTCGCCTCTAAACGAGGCATTATCAAGACTGTCTCAGAGAGAACAGCAAAATTCGTGGTTGGAACGTTTTTGCTTATAAGTAAACGCGTGCAAATTTCATTATCGCGATGTAGGATTCTTTACAATAACTAATGTGGGTAGAAACCTCAGATCATGCTAACTAAGTTCCAAAAATAGGTATTCACCAATACTTGACCTTATCTGTTTGATTTAATTACTATCTTTTGATAAGTTGCGTAGAAACCCAAATGACACACACAAACCAACAACAATTAATGTGTCCGTCTGTTCGTAAATAGATTAAGTAAGGGAGATGTGTGAAAATCTACTTGCTCGTTGAGTAAGGTGTCCGCATTGTCGACGTTTTGTTGTCCTTTTAATTCTGCGAAAAATTAATGCTATTATATAAATTTAAAAGGTTTTTTCTTAAAAACATTTTACTTACCATTGTTTTGTCATGGATTTTCGCCAAGTAACGCCTGTTTCTATCCAAAACTTCCTAATACCATATTCATATTCTTCCTAATTTCATACCCATCACGCTGAATCCCGACCCATCCATTAAAATCTCCTAACATTATAATTCTTTCATTGGGCTTGCCACTACTCCCTCTGGCCTTGGCTGGCGCGATGCCACTGCGCATTTTGGGGGGCATATACACCCAATATAAAAATGCGAGTGAGTCCCACCAACCTCATCAACCTCAAACACAGGAGTCTTGGGTTAACGCATTCAAAGTCTACCAGGCATGCATTCATTCGAACGGAAAGAAGTACACCAACTCCCTGGCAGGCTGCTCTTGATTCTGCTACTCCAGACCTGTACTCTGTGTAAGGCCCATGAGTAGTGGTATCACACCCTTTCCGCTTGGTCTCACTCACACATAGCACATCTATTCTTCTTTCATTCATCATCTCACATACTTCCTCTACTTTCTTACTCATTCCTCCTCTCACATTCAACGTAGCAAAGCGGCTATCCCTAAACCCTTGAGTTGAATCGCAGTTACAAGATCATTGTTTTCTTCTATAATTATGACTTACATCTGCTTTAAGGCTTCACTGCAAAATTTAGATCTTCAACACTCATTGAGTAGATATTACTTGACAATTATTTTGCTACATTCACTGTCAATGATAAAAAAATACTTGCATGATGAGATGTTTACTTTATGTTACTACAAAGTTAATAATATTTTTCCGAGTAATATTTGAGTCATACTATGACTTACCATTCGTGTGTGGAAATATCCTTGTCAGCGAATACCTACAGGTCGAACAACACAAATAGAGAGAACTGTTCCTCCTAAACTCCTAAGGGACTTTAATAAGGCTTGTAAGTTTAACAATCCTTGTCGCTTGTTTTAGTAACTTACTGTTATTCCTACAGTATACAGCTCTATAAAACAACTGTGTCAGTTGTTGCTAAAGTCATTGATCCAATTCGTGCAGTTTTATCACGAAATATTGTATATCTACAAAACATTTAAAATTAATTTAAAATAATTGAAAAATTCTGAAAATGCACTATTTGGATCACAGCTACGAGTACCTACTTTACAGCTTTGCCATACTGAGTAAAATGTTCCGAGACTCCCAGGACTTTAATTGGCTGTGCCATAGCGACTGGCACGTAAGATTTTGTTACCTTTCATCAACATTTCATCGCAAGGCAAGGGATTAAATTTTTTTCTTTTAAAAATTACATTGTAAATACTTTTTATTAAATTCATTCATCCATTTTGGACATAACTGATTATAAATGTGCCCGGTGACGGCAATAGGCGTGCCCCCTGTTACGTGGGACTACAAATACTGGCAAATTGTGGGTGTGTAATGCACCTCTGCCTACCTCTTCGGGGATATAGGTGTGATACGAGTATGTGTGAGTGTGTGTGTGAGTAAAATTTTAATAGTAATTCAATTGATTTTATATTCATTTCAGTAATCATTTATTTTTAGTGATAAATAATAATAAATATGGACCTCATTTATTCATAATATTCAAACCTGGTTTTTAGTTAGTATGTTTATGTATTTCTTATCTTATCGTATTGCTGTACAATAAAGTTTGCACTCTAAATTTTTTCCAAGAATAAAGTAGTACAACGTTAATTAACCTGTCCAACAGCGCTTTATACTTAAAAAATATGGGAGCACGGACGGGTGGCGGGTGATGACATCGTGACGTTGTCTTACTATCTCGTAGAAAAAAAGGAACTCTACAACCAAACCATATTTTAGGATTCTGTAAACGGCAATAGGTTTATTGATATATGTTTGATGATCAAGCCCCAAAAAATGAATAATAATGCAAACAAATTATTTATTATATATTAGTCCAAAATTTGGAAACCAAGAATTTTTTGGAATTCAAGAATTCAAATGAATTTCAAGAAAATTCAAATGAATGAAATAAAATCAAAATGAATTTCAAAGAACAAGGACCTATGCTATCTAATAACGTAAATAATTTGATAAAAGACCTCAAGGTTTTATAATAACACCACATAAAACTCGACCCGCCGGAACATAAAATCAACGGGCCAATTTATAACGGTTTTCCACCAAATTTGTATAGCTATTATTACACTGAAATATATAATTACGTACATAATCGTTCTCAAAATGAGTTTTAGAGATAAAAAGTATCTTTATTTATACTTTTTTATACTTTTCACTGTATTCACTGACAAACATCGCAAAAATAACTCGGAAATCGGTAACTTTCTGGGGCTTCATATATTAGTTATAACGATGTATTTTTTTTGAAACTATTACCTAAATAGAATCATTATAAACCAAATAATCATATTTGGGGAGATGGAGGTTAAAACCAGTGTTTTTATTGGTCTTTCGTGTATTTGCCCTATTGTTTTAAAGATTTTTCATAATAGCCGTGTTCCACCTAACATTTCTTAGTGGCGCTGAAAGTAGCTTTTGAATAGGTATTATTTTATGAATAGCTCGTGTGTAAAGTTACATCTTAATAACAAAATTACGATTACGACCTTTCAGAGAAAATACATAGGATATTTTATTGCTCTTTTATGGAGGAGTTCAGAATAACAAATGGATGAGCTCACACCGTTAGTGAGTTTGTATATAAGGGTTCTATTCCGATTTGCGTCAATGAATTGTTGCGAAACTTCGTAGCCAAAACTTGGCTCTTGATTTTAATCAGATTTAGACGCTGAATTTAAATGAACGATTCACAATACTCGTCACAGGTGAATCATTTCATTTATTTATATTGTAAACATTTTGTATGGTCACTTCCAAGGCAATATATGAATACACCTTGGAAGTGACGATTAAAAATATGAACTTTAAAAAAAATATTTGTAGTAAAGGAACCAGTCACGTTCAACACAATCCTCTTGGTTTTATACGTCTTGGAATAGTAATAAAACACTCGAGCCATGGTTGTTTTAATTACTGTGGTAGTAAATAACCACTCGTTCCATCTCATAGCAAGTGGGCTGCGATCGGGGTGCGTCTCATAACGTATAAACTTATTTGGTCTAATTTCATTTTATTATCGTTCATAAGATACGAGTATAATCAACGTGTGATATACCAACTGTTGATATAATTTCTTTACATATAACATTTATTTATTCTAAAACTTAACTAGTATAACGTTGTTTGATATAACGTTTATGTAATCGAAAATCATTTGGTCTAACGTTTAATATAATTATATAAAAAACGTCATTATGGTTAACACTCCGACGCAGAGTACCCCGACGTGGTTTTTTTTTAAACCACCCAGAAATAGGAGCCGTCCGTCGACCTATCTTAGCGCAGGTGGTAATCAATTACTAGTTATGTTTAATATCTAATTAGGTGTGTGTCACCTCGAATGTCAATGTCTATCACAAAATCAATGTCAAACGATTTTATATTTAATGTATGTTATGCTTATAATAATTAGTTATTTTAAAATTATATCAATCGTTCATTATATTAACTAATCGCTATATTAAATAAAATTATAGGTTCCGTTGTTATATGTTGTTAATATTAGAAATTTTGTTGTTATATCATCTATTACTTACCCCTGCGATCGCCTAGAGCAACAACGTTCCTGGCTGTTGGAATATATTTATATAATTATGGACGCATTGTTTTTCTTTTAAAAATAATCAAGATATTACGTAAACAAAGCACGTTTTTTAAATATAGATCGTTGTACCTTTTCACCGTATCCAAAAAGACAGGTCCTTAAAGTTATTTAGTTGCGTATCACGGTCTAGCGAACCGAACCTTCGTTTTACTGAAACTGTTACCACTTGAAAAAAGGATTGTTAAAAGAGACTGTGTATGGCCTACGTTATATGGCATGCACACCCCTAACAGCATGAAAATCTGTTTAGTACTTTTTGAGGTTATAGCGACAGACAGACGCCGTGGAGGACTTTGTTTTATATTATTTTTAACATATAGATCCCACAGGGTGGGGACCAGTGTTACCCTATGTATAGAGGGCATTGATTTTGTATTGCTATTCCAATTAGTATTACTATTGTATTCAAGGGTATTATAATCGTTAGTTAAAATCGGTCATTTTTTTAAATTGTTGGTAAAGCGGGTTTTATGACAAATATTATATTATATCCTTTAGATTGAAACTGAGTAGAACTTGGGCACAGATTTATTGATTATTTTTTATCTTTTGCCAATATCGATACCTATGTATATGCAATAAATCTATCACGTATGCTGAAGACGGCGACCCTTTCAGACTTGCACAATTAGGCCCACTTGTGTCTGAGGTAATGTGACTTTTATAAGATTTTTCTTTCTTTAAGAAGATTCTGTATTCTGTGTTCAGTACAGTAATATATTGGTGTCAGCTCTAAGATTGCGATCAGCATTTCTATTTGTAAAGGTATGTTTTATGAGTATCGATTAAATAATATAGTAACTAGTTACTTTTGAACCTTTTTAGGGTTCCGTAGTTCCATTTTCGGAACCCTTGTGGTTTCGTCATGTCCGTCCGTCCGTCTGTCTTCGGCTTTCCTCTTAAAAGGTGAGTGCTAGAAACATGAAACTTTGCATGGATATGTGTTTTAATACGTTGACAAAGTGCTAAAAGAAAATATTTTTTTTGGGTACCTACCCTACTGTTTTTTTTCTTGCGTCTACCCCGGAGGGTAGGGGTATCATTAGATAGGTCTATGAAAAACATGTAGAGTATATTATTTTTTGATTTAAGTTTTCGTTTGGGAGATATTCAACTTTATAGCTAATTTTTTTGTTAACTAGATCATTCCCCCCCTCTAAAATGTAAACGGCTGATTCTGAAAATATTTATGATGGTAGTCCATGTTATGAACATTCTAGGAAAACTACAACGGATAAGGGTCTACGCACACTCCATTCGCGTTTCGCTGAACGATTTTGGTCACACTTATACAGCTCTACTTCTATCAGCCGCGTACGGCGTCGTAAGAATGAGAAAAGCCGTCATAGCGTGCTATTTCCGCTAAAACGCTTCTGTTTACTGCGTACGGCGCTGAATATGCTGCGAAGACGGTAAGCTACTCATTTAGTATTATGCCGTCAACATCATCCCAGCTGTTCCGCCGCGTTCGACGGTGAATGCGGCGGAACAGCCCTGAACGCGGCGGAATTAGTATTGTGCCGTCAACATCATCCCTAAGCTGTTCCGCCGCGTTCGACGGTGAATGCGGCGGAACAGCGTTGAACGCGGCGGAACAGCACTGAACGCGGCGTAACAGCGCTGAACGCTCCCTATAGCATTCGCATGATAAAAACACATTTATCCTCATTTTATACTGGTTTGCCACGAAAAGAGAATAGACGCGGAAAGCTGAATGGATGCGTACGCGTCTCCATACAAAATCGTTGTTTTCTGTGGACAAAGGCTGGATAGAGCTGAATAAGTGTGCGTAGTCCCTAAGACAACTTTGTGTGTTCAGGAGTTATAGATGCTAATATGGTTGACTACGGAACCCAATGCGTGGCCCGACACCGGTTTTTAATCGTCGTGATTAATTACAAATCAAAGATCTAATTGAAGTGGTTAATTCTAAGTTTTATTTTTTAGATGGCCGCTGGAAAAAATATACACTGTGGGACACGGCAATGTGAATCTGCGAAATCTGGTAACAGCTAGTAAAGTATAAATATAGAGCTTTTTCAAATATATCACTCAAGTTTATTTAAATTCTCTTATCTGAGGTAAGTATCGATATATGGTAATGTTTCCAAATAGGTGCCAGCACACGACGTAATTGCCTCATTGAATAATAATTGAGAGGCAATTAACCGACCAAGAAACGTTACTGCTTAATTGTTACTTAATGTACCTACTCCATCACTTGTGTAGATTACACTAAATCTGATAGCGTTAAATACAAATTAGGTAATTCTAATTTTAGTTATACAAATTGGATTATAAGGTAGGTCCGCTTGACAAATTTTATACAAAAACCTTCTTCTATCTCATCATTCACCGAGCCTTTTCCCAACTCAGTTGGGGTCGGCTTTCTAGTCTAACTGCGATTCGGCTGAACTTCGATATTTTCCGTGAAGCGACTGCCATCTGACCTTCACAACCCATGGGCGATATCGAAGTTCTGTAGCTTGACCGGTCGGATTTTTTATTTAGGACTCCAACTACCCCTAACGACTGCCATAGATGTTAGTATGACAACCGGGACCGACGGCTTAACGTGCTCTCCGAGGCACGGAGAGGTCTCAATGTCTTAAGAAATGGTCACCCATCTTAAAACCGGCCTGAGTCGATGTTGCTTAACCTTTGCAATGTGTTAACATTGTCGGTTACCACTAGACCACGAGCCCCTCAAGGAAAAACCTTCTTCTATCTTGGTGAAAATCGCATCAAAATCCGTTGCGTAATTTTAAAGATAAGCATACATAGGGACGGGCAGACTTTTATACTTACTATGTTATGATTATAATGTCAAATGGTTGATATATTGTTTCTAAAATAGTTTGAAAAGTTTTAATAGCCTTTTTTAAAAATCGGTGAGTCACATAGAAACTAGTCTAAGTTGGTCGATGGTGCTAGTAGGATGGTGGTGGTACACTATCTCATGCAATTGTCTTTACAACAGAAACGTGAAATTGATTCTGAAACACATCAGTTTAACTTACTTTCCAACTATTTTTTTAAAAGACCAAAAGCAGCTTTTCATTATGTTATTCAAACTAACAACTCGTAGCTACCTTATACACCGTAAAATTACCACCATTTACAAAAAAAAAAATTGGACTCAGTTTCGATACAGAACCTACTAATGCTTTGAAAAATAAACACATTTTTTTTATAAAATTCTTAAAATTGATGTGTAGGTAATTTCTTTTTTTGCTGCAGCCTACGTCTATTGCCGAGCGCCTCTGGAAAGCATAAGGAAGATTTTTCAAGGCAATGAGCTACCACGCTAGTGATTTGATGTCTAGAGACTACATCAATTTTAAGATTGTTGTAAAAAGAATTTGTATGTTTTTTAAAGTAATATTACCAGTCGGTTCTGTTATCGAAACGGAGTCCAAAAAATTTTTTTTTTAAACGGTCATCACGTTGAGTGGCTGGGGTCCCTTAGGACCGATCATGCGGGACGAACCGCCCATGCATTCGCTCTCTCCCACGGGCTGACCCAGATGGTACGGGGGATCACCCGGATACCTGACAGGTCAGACCACACGCCCGCCTTGCTGGATCTACTGCTGACGAGTCGCCCAGCCGAGTACAGTGTGTCGGTACGCGCCCCACTGGGCACTTCCGACCACTGTGTGGTGCACGCCAGCTTCCAAGTGCCACCGCCTGCTCGTGCTGAACAAATGACTCGACGACTATGGCACTACTCGTCGGCAGACTGGGACGGTCTCCGCGATTAATTTGCGTCCGTCCCGTGGAGCCAGCGCTGCTTTGTAGGGAAGGCGCCTTCGGATAGCGCTGCTGCCATTGCTGGCGAGATCAGTCTAGGGATAGAATATTATATCCCTTTCACTGATGTCGCCAGCATCCGCAAAGCTCGCCCCTGGTTCGGGCGTGAATGTGCCGAGGCTGTCCAGAAAAAACAGTCGGCATATCGCGCCTGGGTCAGGGCTCGGGCGGCACGTGACCCGAACGTGAACCGCCTCAAAGCAGCGTACAATCGGGCCACTAGGTTCAGCAAGAGGGCCTTCAAGAGAGCGGATGCCCAGCGCGTCGCGCGGCTTGGTCAGGAGCTCACATCCCATCCCACGGGCAGCCGTGGATACTGGCAACTGGCCAAAGCCGTACAGTCAAATTTTTGTGAACCCTCGCTGCCACCACTGCGTTTTCCTGATGGATCACTGGCTCACAAAGCCCAAGAGAAGGCGGACATGCTCGCAGACCTCTTTGCGGCTAATTCCCGGGTCGATGACCGTGGCCTGCAGCCCCCCGCCATCGCCAACTGTGGCCACACTATGCCTGATATTGTTATCAGGCAATGTGATGTACGGGTAGTGCTGCGGTCACTCGACACGCGGAAAGCCAGTGGCCCTGACGGCATTCCAGCGGTGGTGCTACGAAAATGTGCTGCTGAGTTGTCTCCAGTATTAACGCGTCTGTACCGTCTGTCATGCTCTACAGGCCTCGTGCCGGAGGCCTGGAAGGAGGCGAACGTACAACCGATCCCCAAGAAAGGGGATAGATCCGATCCAGGCAACTATCGACCCATAGCTGTCACCTCAGTCATTTGCCAAGTGCTCGAGCTTCTTATTAATAAGCAGCTCATGCGATACCTGGAGGATCACTCACTAATCAATGATCGGCAATATGGCTTCAGGCCAAAACGATCAACGGGTGACCTCCTGGCATTCGTCACGCATGTATGGGGTGAGGCTATGGAAAAGTTCGGCGAGTCCTTGGCTATTAGCCTGGACATCGCCAAAGCTTTCGATAGGGTCTGGCATGCTTCGCTCCTTTCCAAGCTTCCGGCATATGGTCTACCTCCTCAACTGTGCTGCTGGATTGCCAGTTTTTTAAACGAGCGCCGAGTGCGGGTCCTCTGCGATGGCCAGGCTTCTCGCTTCTTGCAAGTGAATGCCGGGGTACCGCAGGGGTCCGTACTGTCACCAACTCTCTTTCTTCTGCATATCAATGATATGCTTTCCCTCGGGAACATTCATTGCTATGCAGATGACAGTACATTGCACGGGAGTTACTCGGTTCGTCCGACGGCGGGGCGATCTGTGATAGAGGAGGAGAGACGACATCTCGTGGGTGATCTCGACCGAAACCTCGACAGTATCTCCCAATGGGGTGCCGAGAACTTGGTCGAGTTCAATGCCCACAAAACACAGGCGTGTGCATTTACAGCGAAAAAATCCCCTTTCCTTCCCCTACCCACTCTTCAGAATGCAACATTACCAATGAAGGACAATCTAGACATCCTTGGCATAGACGTTCGTCGAGAGCTCAATAACACAAAATACATTGAGAGATGTATTGGGCTAGCTTCGCGGAAACTAGGAATACTGAACAAGGTAAAGCGATTCTTTACACCGCACCAGAGGTGTCTGCTGTACAAAATGCAGATTAGACCCTGCGTTGAATACTGCTCTCACCTCTGGGACGGCTCCGCGAAGTATTTGCTGGACGCACTCGACGCTATGCAGCGACGCGCTGTTCGCATTATAGACTGTCCGGAGGTAACGGGAAGCCTTGAGCCGCTAGCCCAGCGCCGAACAATTGCTTCCTTGGCCGCGTTCTACCGTATTTACCACGGTGAGTGTTCTGAAGAGCTCTTCAACCTGATCCCACCCTCTCCCTTCCGATCCCGAACAACGCGTGCCGGCCAGAGATGTCACCCTCATACCGTGGAAACCGTCTTCGCGAGAACCGAGCGTTTTAAACGATCGTTTCTCTGCCGAACGATGGTGGCTTGGAACGCCCTGCCTGCGCACGTGTTTCCTCCAACATATAACCCTGGGCTCTTTAAGCGAAGCGTGAAGAGGCACATTACTGGGTCGTCAAGTTGAGGGCCACTCTCTATAGTATTCCTGTGTACTGTGAGAGTCGCCCTCAATTGCCAGACGTCGCCTCAGCTTACCATCAGGCGGGTGGCGTCAATTTGTCGACCTAAATATAAAAAAAAAAAAAAAAAAAAATAAAAACGGTGGTACTTTATAGTGTCGGTGAAGTCTAGTTTTTACTGAAACAGGGTTAAAATACTACCTTTTAACATTCCTTTGCCAAAAGTTATTTGTAAGATAGCCGTGTCGGACTTGAACCAACTAAACCTCTGGTAAGTACTAATTTAGTTACTTCTATACTCTACTGTACCATAGAGAGAACGAGAGGTAGTCTAATATTCAATATAATATTAATGGATATATCAGATAATCCGTTTTGTTAGAGAAACCTTCTCAGTGTAAACAGAGCCGGCAAGGTGTGGAAAATCAAATTGTGTTAAATTTATGATCAAATTTTTACTTCAGAAAATGAATTTTCGCGAAGGACATAAATTCAATTACCTGACTTCCGCCACTCTTTTAAACCTCAACGTACCTACACACTTATTATCTTTTATTGTACAAATCTGGGACCATTTTATTGGTGGTTTATATGTGTGACACGAAAATTTAATCCGCTTTTGTACAATAAAAAGATTAGGTGTAAACTTAACTTATTTTTGTAAGAATAAACGAATAACGAAAAATACGAGACGAACGAGAATAACGAGTAGTAATAAAAGATACATTGTTTAATGTTGCATTATCTATGTATATATTATGTGTTCTTATTGATAGGTAACTAGAAAACTAGGTAGGTAACAAGTATAGAACATGGGCATAGCCGCGGGCGTAAGCTTAATTATTCCTAACTTTTTTTTACTGGCACCATTATAAACTCTACCTATTTGAAGCAAAACAACGTACTAAGTACTGATCGGATCTAGGCATTGATATTAGTTTGTAATTGGGTCTATTTGACCTTAAGTGGTTTTGTGGAGATATTGTGTATAGTGTTATTGTGTTATTATAACTCAATTATTATTCAATAACCCTATAGCGATGGCATATTAGTGAGATCTCGTATTCAGCAGCTCTAATATTATATAGACATTGGTCTGTCTGAGCATGTATAGATTAAAATATTAAGAAAGAAATTATAAATAGATCACAAAAACTGATGTCATCGGCGGGAGTCGAACCCACGGCCTTTCCCTAACAGGGGGAGTGCTCTGACCAACTGAGCTACGATGACCACTACCGACGACATCGAATTTTTGCTTCATATCATATTCGTAATTTCTACATCGCGCTATTAAAGGTTAGCGTTGGATCCACCTACCGCAGTTCTACCGAACTGACCTCGAGTCCCGCCGATGACATCAGTTTTTGTGATCTATTTATAATTTTATTTCTTAATATTTTAAGAATAATTTAAGCAAAACCATTGCTTTGAAATACAAAAAAAATGTATAGATTAGTATTACCAGTACTATTTTGTGGTAATATTATGTAAGTACTTACATACTATTCCCTATTCTGTGGTAATATACATACTACTCTTACATAAGTCACGCTTGTAGGAAGAAAACTAGTGGTTTTGTAGCACTGAACTGTATTTATACGGTTATGTGCTACAAAACCACTATATTGAAAAATTATATGAGAAAAAGTTAGCATACTTCATTTTCCACAGGGGTCGGTCCTGGGGCCGCTTCTGTGGAACATCGGCTACGACTGGGTGCTGCGGGGTGCGTTGCCTAGGGGCGTCCCTAGGATACCCTCGTCACTGCGCGGGGTGCAACGTACCAGGAGGCAGCACTCAAGGTCACGACGGGTGTTGCTCGAGTCGTGGGTCGGATACGGCAGCTGGGACTGGAGGTGGCCTTGCACAAGTCCGAGGTTCTGTGTTTTCACAGACCTCGGAACGGTCCACCCGAAGGTTCCAGCATAAATGTGGGGGGCGTTAGCATCGGCATCAAGCCCTCGATGAAGTACCTAGGGATCGTACTTGATAGCCGATGGAACTTCGGACCACATTTCCGAAGTTTGGTCCCCAAGGTGACGCAGGCATCGGCATCGCTTTCGCGACTGATGCCCAACCTAAAGGGACCCAACGCTTCCTGCAGGAGACTGTACCTGGGGATCGTGCGGAGTATGGCCCTATACGGGGCTCCCGTATGGGCGGATAGGTTGGCGGTCAAGGGGAACGTGACTCTGTTAAACAGACCACTTCGAACCTTGGCCGTCAGAACCATACGGGGGTACCGCACGATCTCCGGAGAGGCTGCATGTCTCCTAGCCGGGACCCCTCCATGGGACCTGGAAGCGAGAGCCCTTGCGTCATTGTTCCAATGGCGCAAGGAGGCGCTGGAGCGGGACCACAGGCCTGCGTCTCGAGAAATCGAGGACCAGCGGTCCCAACTCCGCCAGGATCTCATGGAGTCATGGAGGGTGCGACTTGAGCAACCCAAGTGGGGTACCACCATCATCGCGGCGGTGAGACCGATCATGGACGATTGGCTGCAGAGGCAGCATGGTGACCTCACGTACCGTGCGACGCAGATCGTTGCCGGGCATGGATGCTTCGGTAGCTATCTGTTTCGCATGCATCGTGAGGTCACACCCCGGTGTCAACACTGCGAGGTTTCCGACGACGACACCGCACTCCACACGTTGGTGGAGTGCTCAGCGTGGGCGATACCCTCTCGCTGGGGACCATGCTTCAAGCCATGGTATCCAGCGGGAGTAGGTGGAACGCGGCCGTGTCCTTTTGCGAGCAAGTCATGCTCGCGAAGGAGGCGGCCGGGAGGGAGAGGGAGCGTACCCTCCCCGCCGAGTTCCGTAGTCGGCGGCCAGGCCGCCCCAGACTACGCGACTACGCCCAAGACTATCGTCCTCCATGATCGGGGCCTGAGGACGGCGGGATCGCCACCCACCGTCCTTACAGAAGCAGGCTAGAAGGGTTGCGTGCTGCGGAGCCTTTGCCCCATAGCACGCAACCAGATTCACTCACTGACGCGGGATAAAACCCGACCCCAATGACGCGGGATTCTCGTCCCGGCCAAACACCCGCAGAGACCACAGAGGTGGTCAAAGTCCGCCGGGCGCCACTGGACATACCCTCTGCTAGTAACCAGAGACGCCCGGCAACGGACGTTAGAGCGGCCGCGGCCTTGGGTCGCGGAATTAAAAAAAAAAAAAAAAAAGCATACTTCATTGCCTATAAAAAATATATTTTTATTGATTGGCATCAGAGCCCTCTAGCTGTGTCTAAACGTAATTGCAACATTACGCACAGCCTACTATAGTAGTTAGTTCCTCAACCACTGATAGATGGCGCTCTGGCGACGCCGTAAGTCGCGATAGTAACACAATATGATCACAAGGTTAGATCTCTTGGGCTAGTGGTGTCTTGGTCAGTTGGTAGAACGCTCCTTCTGGAAAGGGATCAGTCGCTGGTTCGAGTCCAGCCCAAGACTATAGTTTTTGTGATGCATGTTGTAAAAGTATATGTATTTATAGAGATGGAATTTGATTAAAATTTGAACGCTATGCAGATGTTAAAACAGAGAAAAATATGTTGCCACAACATATATTTATACAAATGTTGCCATATTAAGAAGTTTGGATGAGAATCGATACAACGACTAAAGTTGAGTAATTTTATGGTTGAGATATTTCTGAAACAATGCTCTACTTAGTTGATATTCCGGTAGTAGGAATATTAATTTCACTTCATCCTTAAGTCTCGCGTATAGTATTAAGCTCTAACTTTGTCCAATTTGCATACGGGAAGTATGCAAATAATTTAAAATAACTTACTTACTTTAAAATAATGTAATTTAAAATAACTATAAATGCTTGTCAAACATAGTGAAAAAGACGTCTTCATAAAACACATTGATTTTTTTTAGATTGTCTTAGTAAACAGTTTTGACAACTAATTCTTTCTGACCTGTCTCTCGTTTTCAAATGACGGATGATTAAATTTGTGTCATCCTTAATACCCAATTTTCGAGAGAGCTAATTTATATTTTCTATGAAAATGTGGCGACGTTTCAAGAAACCTTTGTTTGAAGATTAAATACAAAATGAATGTACAAAATTAAATAGATCCAAGAGGCGGAAAATGTAGTCTTAGATAAATATCAAGTCTCGAGGCAAATAATGTAGATTATTTTTAATTTATTAACTAGAACCAGAATTTGCGAACCCAAACACTTTCTGGATAGCACTTTAAGATGAAGGCATATTACTTCTAACCGACTTCACATACATATGTGGTTGTTGAGGAAGATTCGAATTTTGTATTATGGAAGACATAGAATAGTACCTATTCTTACCCATCTACCTTAGTACCTAGATACGCACTTGCGGCGTACGAACGAATCTGTGGTACGAACCACGTAGTACGTAAGTAAGAGAGGTAAGTGGTACGAAAACCGAACAAATAATAGTACAAGTAAGTACCTACGTAGTAGGTACAAAGATGGATTTCAATCATTCTTCATATTTATTTAGAGAGTAGGTATGTAACATCCTGATGGTGAAGTCACCTATAAACACAAAGCAACGAATTTCAGACCTGCGCTGCGCCTATAGCACAAAAGGACAATGCATATTTAGTTAAACAATTAATTTTGAATTGATTCATTAGTACCACAGAATACCCTATTATCCACCACCATGATAAAAATCCTCATTTATAACACTAGTAATCATAGTAATGGTAAGTAAGATGTTAAAAACTTTCAAAATATAATAGCATTAATTTTTCGCAAAATTAAAAAGGACAAACAAACGTCGACAATTGTTTCGCCTCTAAACGAGGCATTATCAAGACTGTCTCAAAGAGAACAGCAAAATTTGTAGCCAGAACATATTTGCTTATAAGTAAGAGTGTGCAAATATCGCTAGCGCGATGTAAGATTTGTCACAATAACTAACGCGGGTAGAAACCGCAAATCATACCAACGAAAATTCAAAATAGGTTTTCACCGATACAAGACATTACCTTTTTTATTTATTACATAGAAACGCAAAGTGACACACACAAACCAACAAACAACTACTGTATCTGTCTGTTCACAAACAAATTAATTAGAGGAGATGTATGAAAATCTATTTGTTCATTGAGTGAGGTGTCCTCATCCCTCCTAACTATTTCTAGCCTCTCCCAGACACTCAACTTGAACTCTTTCTCACATAAGCGTAAAACTTTAAAGGTATTATTATTCAAGGAATAACCGGTGTCAAGGAGATGCTTCGCGAAAAGGGACCTCTCTGGACAACCGTTGCGGAACGCTGATAAATGCTCTCTGTATCTGACCTCAAAGGACCTGCCAGTCTGCCCTACATACTGCATATCACAACCATCGCAACTCAACAAATAAACTCCTGATTTGCGTGAAACCGACACTAAATCCTTGCCATTACACAACTCCCTCAAGGTATTCTGGGTTCTAAAAGCTGTAAATATATTGTTTTCCCTCATGATCTTAGCTATACTCAACGAAATGGAACCCACGAACGGCAAACATGCAGTGTACTTCCTAGGTGGATCCTGAGTTGGATGTAATAAACGAAAACTAGCATTTCTGCGTTTCTTATTTAATAATGAGTAAACCATTCCCACGTTATAGCCATTACTGTGCGCTATATAACAAATGATAGCTAATTCCTCATTAATTAATTCCTAATTAACTGCTAATAACCTACTCAATAAGCTGTGGAAAGCTGCCATCTTGAGGAACAACATCTTGAGGAACAAGATGGCAGCTTTCCACAGCTTATTGAGTAGGTTATTAGCAGTCCTTGAACAATAATAACACCTTTAAAGTTTTACGCTTATGTGAGACAGGGTTCAAGTTGAGTGTCTGGGAGAGGCTAGAAATAGTTAGGAGGGATGAGGACACCTTACTCAATGAACAAATAGATTTTCATACATCTCCTCTACTTAATTTGTTTGTGAACAGACAGACACAGTAGTTGTTTGTTGGTTTGTGTGTGTCACTTTGCGTTTCTATGTAATAAATAAAAAAGGTAATGTCTTGTATCGGTGAATACCTATTTTGAATTTTCGTTGGTATGATTTGCGGTTTCTACCCGCGTTAGTTATTGTTACAAAACCTACATCGCGCTAGCGATATTTGCACACTCTTACTTATAAGCAAATATGTTCTGTTAATTTTGCTGTTCTCTTTGAGACAGTCTTGATAATGCCTCGTTTAGAGGCGAAACAATTGTCGACGTTTGTTTGTCCTTTTTAATTTTGCGAAAAATTAATGCTATTATATTTTGAAAGTTTTTAACATCTTACTTACCATTACTTTGTCATGGATTTTCGCCAGGTAACGCCTGCTTCCATCCAATACTAGTAATCATGTCAAATCTGAATCAAATTTTTGTATTTTAAAGCAATGAGTTTGCTTAAACTATTCTTAAAAAATTAAGAAAGATATTATAAATAGATCACAAAAACTGATGTCATCGGCGGGACTCGAACCCACGGCCTTACCACAGGGGGACTGCTCTGACCAACTGAGCTACGATGACCACTACCGACAACATCGAATTTTTGCTTCATATCATATTCATAATTTTTACATCGCGCTATTAAGGTTAGCGTTGGATCCACCTACCGGAGTTCTACCGAACTAACGGTACCTGTGTATCGTGTTACAACGAATCCTTACCAAATCCATATATTTTTGTATTTTAAAGCAATGAGTTTGCTTAGACTATACTTAAAATATTAAGAAAGAAATTATAAATAGATCACAAAAACTGATGTCATCTCTGATCTGAGTCAAACTGTCTGACTGAATCAAATTATTAACTTACAACGGCGAGTTTTCTACCAGCAAACCTTTGGACGAAAGAAAACTCATAAATTGGTGAAAAATTGAACTATGATCTCCAAAATAAACATACTCGCACCAACAAACAAATACTTCAAGACCATAATCGATCTCTATTTACCCATCCGTATTTAACTTAAGAGCTTTCCTTACCTTCGTTAAAACTTTGATAAGGGTCCACTGTTTCGAGAGCTCCTGACACACCCTTTCTTCATGACATACGACCAATTGCGTGTGTCTCTTCACGTTTGCTTACTCATGTTCATCACAATTACGTGGTGACTTGTAGTTGTTAGAGATTGTAAAATAAAATTAGTAAGAAAGTGGGTTATTATTAGTAGAACTCTGTTACCTGAGGCCTATGTAGTGAGTCCTTAGTTACCGATCTGGTACGGTACAGATACAGTGAATGACATGCTTATTATTTGTGATTATTATTGCTTAATATTTGTGTGTAAAATGTTTTACCTATGTGTAAATGTTCAGATAAAAGTGGTGATGAGTTAGCCTGGCCGTCCAATACTCTGTTGAATGCAAATCAATGGTTAGATAATGTGCCTAATCATTGCATTCGCTGAATAGAACAGCACTGTACGTTCGCAAACAAATTCAGCATGACTATTAAACCAATAGTGAGTAGGTAAATCACATTCAAATATCCTAACATAGATAGAATTTCTGATATCTTTACTATGGAATATAAAACCGTGAATATAAAAGCGTAATATGAAATATAAAAGCGTACTAACGCAGTTATTACGCTTCTGCAACGCACGGCACCTGAGTCAGGAGGCAGAGGTGGATTGCCTTCGCCCACACACCCTCGACTGATAAAGACGTGGTCGGGGAACCCACTGCTACCACGAAAAGGCTCCGAGGAGTCCGATGCCACTGAAGTGTTTCGGGGGCGTCACTTCTGCGTAAGGCTAGAGGGGACTAGCCTAGGCACCCCTGCGTGGCCCGCTCTTGCGGGCCGCCGTCGATTAACAGATTCTGCCTATCCACTGGCCCGGCTAAGATAAAGGAGAAACACCCGTGTGGTTTAGTGGGTAGTACGGCATGTATCTATCTGAGGGCCGGGAGTACCACATGAAGCCTTCCCGCTCAGCTCGAAGTGCATAAGATTGCATTCCCACCACGTAATAAGAAACATTGGATCTTAATCCGTAGATATGTCTTTTTGGATAAAAATGTAACGGTTTGTAGTTCAATTCTAACAAATCCACTAGTTCTTGGTTTGCACAATAAATAAAGTGCAAAATTGGCATCGTGCCGCTTGAGAAGACATACTGCTATAACTTGTGTGGGTTTTATATTAAAATTAAAAATAGAAGAGTTTCTTTGTAATAAAGCAGCTGTGTTATCCCTACTTATATTAAACTATCAGTTAGTTAATAACAAATTAGAAGCATCATTAATTGTGCGCTGCCTGCAAGAGAAGTTTAGGTACTGCAGTAGCCTCAACATCTTAAAGTACTTAACTAAGTAAACAAACGGTATACCTATTATTAGTTGTACTGGTATTATGCCAGATAGTAAGTCAGAAATTTTAACGAATTTATTTTTTGTGGTTACGGACGGAAACGTTTTGGGTAGAAGTGGCCAGTCGCTAAATTCTCCCGAGACTCTAAAGTACGGGCAAGTGATAAAACCACAACTCTGTAAAACAAAGACTACATTTTTCCTTATTTATGGAGATAACATGTTATATGATGTGTAACATAAAAGATTTTGTACAGATTGTAGTTAGTAGGCTTAACTATTACTCCCTAGAGTTCCAAGCATCACTACATATTTTAAAACTAAATAATATTTTAGTCCTCCACAGCGTTTGTCTGTTCGCGATAAACACCAAAACTGCTGCACCGATTTTAATGTTGTTTTCACTAACGGATGGAGCGGTTCTCGAGGAAGGTTTTAGTATATAATTTGTCACGGGTAAAGCCGTAGGCATCTGCTAGTATAACTATAAATAGGGCACATTACAATCACCACAAAATTTTACACATTAAAATGTACAATGATGTGGATTGTTTGACATAAAAATATAAATTAATGAAGAAATAAAGAGAATTTTTATAATATAAAATATTGTTTTGTTTCCAGTTTCGTTTGAACAGATTTTTGGAGGCATTCGTGTTGATACGAGTATAATCTATAAAGACAATGGAAATTCGCATTTTGTATTTGTTATGCCTAATTGAATTTTTATCAGCAGTTTACTCAGATATTTCGGTAAACATTTTCTTTTAATCTAAAATAAAAGAAACCATTGAAATTCGAATGACACCCACTGTCCTCTTCACAGAAGTCCTCTTTTTCCTTGATTGTATTTCAAAATGGCTTTTATATAGAATACCTTATTGGCATTATTATTAATAATTGATTGCTTATCTACTGACGATACCTAATCACTAATCAATGATGCAAGGTGAGCGTTCTACTTTTCATACAATGAAGCCTCCTAAAAACATGACAAACGACAACGAACAAACGATGACAAAGAAGGCAAAACGCACTTCGAAAAGTAATTTCAACTATTGTATAGTGGCTTCAGTATTTCTTAACACTGCCAGTATACTTTAAAAACCTTCTTCATAAGGAATATTTTTATACACGTACCCAATTACGAATTTTTGTCAGCAAGAAAGTTCTTAAAGGAATTGTTGTGTAAGCGATCTATTTGCTAACAAACGAACTATGAACAGAACCAACTGAAAAGCTTATCGGATTGGCTGAGACACTTCAATTGAGTGTATAGGGAGTTCTACACTCGTGTGTTTTAAACCTTTTGTACAAACAGAAAGGATTGTGTATTGTTTCAAGGAAAATAATGGATAAAAAACTTTGCTTACTTACTTTAGTAAGATGCCCGTCACCATGTTACTATAATTATTTGCTTACCTTGAGAGTGTAATGCAGCTCTGCCTACCCCTTCGACGTTATATAAATATGTCTATGTCTGTTTTTGCTAAATCATCAAATTATTTTGTATTTTCCTATCTTCACAGTCCCCTCTAGCATGCTGGAATAAAATTCTTCCAGCAATAAGCTGTATAACTCTACTATTTTCTCTTGTTATTCTATTCTTAGGTGTACTATTTTAAGGCTTATAGGTATTTGCTAAAATAATTTCCGAAATGAAATTGTATAAAATGTTTTATCTACTCTCATGTACAAAAAATCAAATTATGGTTTAAAAATTTGACATAGGATTCTTATCCTATGTGAAATTTTTCAAAATTAAAAAGTTATTTTGTGATACCAATTTTGTGTGAGATTTCTTGCAAATCTGTATCGTAAAGTAACTTTTTAAATCATTATAACACATTCTCATTGTAATAACAAGCAGACTTTTGATCATACAGCCTTATTGAGTTTTGCTGCCAAATTGTCGACAACTTCTTCAAGTTGGTTTTTGTCAAAATGCCTATACGTATGAGATTAGATGAAGTGGTGTATGAAACTGCACGTAACTAGGTATTAAGTCACTCGTAGGATAGTATAAAAAAAAACTCACCATGCAATGCTTGTTTCTTTAAAAATGCATTTCATAAACTACTATAATTATATAAGGATAAAATAGTAGGCAAGTTATCTACCTACCTATCTATTATGTATGAAATTTCATTGTTAAAATGATTAATTTCCATTTTAGATCTTTGGGAACCAATTATGTGATAGTGATAAGATCAAATATACGAGTATCTTTATGTATAAAATATTAGACAAAACCAACTCCCGTTACTGTCAGTCCCTTAAGACGGTTGGAAAGAGGCAATTTATAATGCAAGGCCATAAAGTAAAATCTTATATATGCAATGTGTATTTTGTACGAGAAACTCTAGGGAGGAAAAATACATTTCACTGTTAATTAGTGGAATAAATTAGTATGAGCCCTTTCTGTGTGTATTGTTTCAGATATTACGATTTATTTTGCTTTTGTATTATGTATTTTCTTAAGAATAAAATAATTATTGAACATATTTTGGAGGTAAGACCATAATTTTAATCATAAAATAGGAAAAGAAAGAATATTAAAAGTTCGGTTTACATTATCAAAATTTCATGGATTATTATTTGGATAGGTATGTTCATTAGTATTAGTACCCGTAGGTACTGCATAGGTTATAGGTACAGGATACCATTACCACAGAATAGGTAGTTAATATTACCTACCATTAACTATAGGCACTTAATTGTGATGCCATATAGGTGTCTGTGAAAAGGAACAGGAAAAACGGTGGAAGGAGAGTTAAAGGAAGGGTCTTCAAAGATCTCTAATACCTGCCCAGCATAGGTCTACTGGACTTTGGTTTCTAACTCATACTTCTAAAACACTTATCTGCAGATCTTACAAATATTTGACCCGCCCCGGGGTTAAGTATTGCGATAATTGATGATACAACTTACTTACTACGAGAATAACATTACATTTCAACTGTAATACAATATTGATTTATCCATCACAAATAATTGAACACATGAAATGTTGCAATATTTCAATCAGTATAAAATCATCTCTAGAGGTTTAAAGCAGTATATAGGTACCATGTGGCTGGTTTTACATAGTTTAACTGGCTAACACCTCCCAATTCCCACACCTAATTTGTAATTAGCGAATATATTCTACCGTTAAGAACGTACGCCAAGTGAAGCCTCCCAGTATTAGCAAATATTTTATACGTTAAGCTGGCAGCAAGCTCGTGGCTCGTGTGCGCCTCGCTGAGATATTGGCAGGATTGAAAAATGTTACGTAGGTAACTAACCGAAAATAAACAGTGTTATTTTCCTATAGAAAATAATACTGTTTATTTTTATGTTGTTTTGGTGTGATGTGATGCATAAAGGCAAAATATGTGTTAGTCATAATCTAAACTAGATTTAGACAGAAATTTTTGATTAAGTAATTTCTGTCTGAGAGTTCATGCGGAACCAGTCCAAGAATTCGTAACAAACGCGCTCATCCACTGGAAGTTTATCCCGCCTGCTTCCCCTTTCATGAGTGGATGTCGGGAGCGTCTCGTAAGGACCGTCAAAGCTGGCTTGGCAACGACCAAGAAAGAAAAATCGTAGGTACACGCTAATCTCCAAAAGTTTACTTAAAAGCTGCATCAGGCACCTACGTAATTAAAAACTTTGCCTTTAATTACAAATAAAATCATTTATGGAAAGTAAACTAGGTATGTACTAATTTCTTACCTGCGACAGTTTTAAACACGTGAAGAAGTTATGCCCCTAAAAATAGAACCTACCATTAGTACATAATCTGAAAAATCATTTGTAATTTGAACCCATATCTAAATTTAAAAGGAAACGGAGTAGGTACCTTTTTCAATACTAAGTACTGTTAAAATACTTTGTGAATAACTGATTGACGCAAATTAAATATTAATAATGCTCTTATGAAACTTTACCGCTCATCAATTCATTATTTTACCATAATTTTGAATTTTGATAATAAAGCTTAAATAAGCTTACTTAATCCAAAAGTTTATTTTCATAATCTTACATCTATCATATATATCTACTCCCGGAATACGGTATACCTATACGGTATCAAAACTAAAGAATAGTATTGGCTATAAGTACTTACTATTCCTACGAACCAGTAGGTATAAATTGAGCCACAGGGAATTCTTACGAGCAACATGAGGAGGACTTGTGTCTTGGCTCCTCAGCAACCTTGATTACCTCCCTTCTTAAATCAGTTTTTTCCTCTTTAGCTATATATATTTAACTCATTAGTTAGTAGGTACCTACTCAAAACTGATATTTTTATTCTCTAAACTAACTACAAGTAGGTAAACTGAAATGTCATTGGCAGAACTCGAACCAATGGCCTGTCCCTAACACGAGGAATGCTCTGACCACTGAGCTACAATGACCAATACCGACATCATCCAATCTTCTAATTATAATTTCTATATACTGCAGCGCAGACGGCACACTTTTTGTGTGATCGACAAAATGTCTGCATGGCGCGCCAAAAGTCAGTCGCGGATTTTTCACAGACTCAACGCACACCACGCACATCTTCGATCATTCTGTCGGCAGAACTGTAGGGACGTAGACGCTATGGAAATCGTGCAGAGATCGCGAAGTATTATTTTGTACTTGAAGTACAGAAAAAGAAGAAGAAATAGAGAAATTTGGGCAATAGATCGCGTCCACCCCTAACGAATGCAGATTGCCGACTAAAGTATGCGCCGTCTGCGTTAGCGCGCGTTGAAGCCAACGTTCAATTTTTTTCGCACACTTTTTGTGCGGCGCTGCGCGGCGCTGCGCGGCGCGGCGCGGCTCGGTCTGTCCGAAACACGGATTTTGTGTGCGCCGGACTTTTTGCGTGTCGTGTACGTTACTGCATATAATTGCATAGGTTCTATGTTCACAGACTAAAAAGTGCGTCACGGATAGTCTTTCGTCTGCGCTGCACCTGGTTAACTTAAAGATGACATTTCAGTTATTGTGATTTATAATTTATATTTAAATATTTAATACTAGTAGAACCAATGCTTTCAAATACAGAAATATACAAGTAAACTTTCTCAATCATCTTCAATTCTAAAAGTCGAGAAATTTTCATACCATCTTTCTTTTCTACTTAACTTTGTACATAAAATACATAGTCGTAAATGTGTGTGGTAAAGCGGTCTGGCGAATTTTAATGTTATGTAAAACGTAGCCAGAAGTTTTGTGTGATAAGCTCGATAAGCTAAATTTATGAAAAACCCTCCAGAGTCATTTACTTGATAAAATCAGGTTACAATTTCGTGGATATACTACGATCTGAGTAACACTGAACAACGTATTGTTTTCATTTGATATTTTTTCCTTGAAAGACAAAAAACGTGCAGTGAGTGAATAATTTTATCGATATTTTTTTGCTCTGGCAACCACCATTGTAGGTAACTGTAACTGTGAAAAGGAATGGACCCATTGACTATACCTGCTAATATTTAAAGTAGGCGTCCGCAGCCTTGTGCATTAAGCCTGGATGTGGATTTACGTCGATTTGCGTTAGATCCATGGTCACCACACATATGAACCCACTCCTAACACAAGCAGTTTATGTAATAGGTAATTTTTTATCACTAAATATTGTTTTACCTTATTTTATCTACCTAACACAAAATAATAATATCTAGTATAACTGTCCGCCTTCATCAAGGCTCACTGAATACTTATGGCCGACGCATTCCACTGCGTTGAGAAGCAATTTTTATTGAGATTCCAATCTCCTACGATATTCTTAGTGGAATATTATGTTTTAGCTACGCAATACCCGAAGACGCGGGACAAACTTATCATTCTATTTATTTATGCAGATATATAAAAATACCAACCAACAGTTGTTATTTATTCGAAGATTGAACAAAATTGTGACTTGACTGAAAATTACAACATAACATAATATGAACACACACATATCACGCCTATATCCCGAAGGGGTAGGCGGAGATGCATTATACACCCACAATTTGCCAGTATTTTAATCCCACGTAATAGGAGAGCAAGCCTATTGCCGTCACCGGGCACTCTAGGAAGTGGTTTATGTCCAAAATGGTCGAATTAATTTAATAAAATAAGCAGCTATATTATAATTTTGATAACTAAATTTGAAACTTGCTATGAAATGTTGATGAAGGCAACAAATGTTGATAAAAGGCAACAAAATCTTACGTGCCTGCCGTCCATATAGGTACCTACCTATATGGAAAAAAAAATTAAGTCCAAAAAGTCTTGATCATATGCGAGGAATCAAGACACTATACAATATACTTATATGAGAATAACATTCTTAGGTATATGTAGAAGTTGTCTATCATAATTATAGCTACAAAACAAAGGTTCTTTTCGATATATATTATGCCATCATTCCGTGAAGCCTGATAATGTTTATATTACGAGTACCTTCTCTTGCAAGTGAAAGTAAGTGATCAATCTTTTCAGTGTTTGTTTCCAAATCTTTCTTATCTCCCGTCGCAGGGGCCTTCTGCCAACCGTCGTTGGTATTAATAGAAAGAACCTTCCTGTTTATAAACTTCCGTGAATCAATTATAAATTTTGATATGTATAATGTGCCTTTGCCTGCCCTTTCAAATTATAAGCGTGATTGTATGTATCTTTGGTGTTAAGGGCCTGAAGACGCTCGGACTGCAGAGATTCTAATTAGTCTGTAGTCTGTAGTAGAATCTCTGCATATACCATTCTGGCTGTTAGAATTCTAACACCTCTTAATAGAATTTCTGCAGTTTGAGCAACACCATTATAAATATGTAACTCAAAACCCGAACTTAGGTACAATATAAGTAGATACACTTAAGAGTCCGTATGCAGAATCGAAACGGGCGGAATTAGGTATTTGACACATTTTGTGCGTGAGTCCGGAGTTACCGATGGTGGTCAGCCAGTAGGTACGGCGATTACATGGTTTTGATCTTTTTTTTTTCATTTTATAATAATAGTGTTTTGTGTGGGGGAGGTGAAAAGAGGGCTAGGAGGGTGGGTGTTTTTTTTCTCTCCTTAAATTCAAGAAAAGACCCTCTATACTCGTATGATCCCGTAATCAAAACTCCTCTACCTTTCCTCTGTCGTTGCACTCTCAAAGGGGGGGCGAGGGCTAATTTTTTTTCCTAATCAAAATCATTTGACCTCCTCTATACAAAGGGGCTCTACCAACATATTTAGGGCCCCAGCAAACTCATCTGCTAGTGGCGCACCTGCTGATCAACGGACGAGGCTCGTTAATTTACGGTACCTATGAAGTGGCTTCGGTCCCTACGTGGGTACCGGGTGTTGGTCCGGGGGGTGCCACCGTGCAACTGTGCTAAAGCCCCACAAGTAAACCAGCCCAGGCTGGTTGCGTAAGGGGTTCAACAGCTGCACCGCCGGGCCCGGGGCCATGTATGGTGCAGCAGGCATGGGACCAGTGGGGGCTAAGAGGAGTCTAGTGTGGGTGGTGTGGGTCGATTCGCCGGCCAGGGAGACCCTTAGCAACGGCGTTGCCGCGGCCGCCCGCAACACAGTCATGGGGCCCGCCTGGGACCAACCACACCAGGAGGCTGCCCCACATGTTCTCGCGCATAATCCTGATGTGGGATCGCCGCTCCGGGTGGTAACCAGTGTGGGATAGCGGCGGCCTTGCACCAGGGGGGTTTGGTAGCCCTTCCGTCCGGCGGGTCGGCTCCAACCTAACCACACGGTTCCAGACGAAGCTAGCCCCTGCGCTTTGTCACTTATTACTGCTGCACCAAATGTCGCCCTGTCTTCACGCTTCTTCTTCAAATTTATAATGGCAGTGCAAAAGAAATAAGTAAACGTTCCACAGCGGCCCCAGGAAACCCCACAGCTTCACTTTTCGAGGTGGAGTTCACCAACATCCGTGGACTCCATGCGAACCTCGATGCCGTCCACCATACCTTAAGACGGCTCGGCCCGCTGTGACGTTCCTCACGGAGACACAAATACGCCGCCCTGATAACACACCTTACCTGTGTTGCCCCGGTTATGTATATATGTATCGAGAAACAATACCGGGGTGCCGCAGGGGTCCGTGCTGTCACCAACTCTTCCTTCTGCAAATCAATGATATGCTATCCCTCGGGAACATTCATTGTTATGCAGATGACAGCACATTGCAGGCGTGTGCATTTACAGCGAAGAAATCCCCTTTCCTTCCCCTACCCTCTCTTCAGAATGCATTATTACCAATGAAGGGTAACCTTGAGATCCTTGACATAGACGTTCGTCAAGAGCTCAATAATAAAAACTACATCGAAAGATGTATAGGGCTAGCTTCGTGGAAACTAGGAATGAGGCATGGCGAATAAGGTAAAGCGATTCTTTACACTGCATCAGAGGTGTCTGCTGTACAAGACGCAGATTGGACCCTGCGTCGAATACTGCTCTCACTTCTGGGACGGCTCCGCGAAGTATTTGCTGGACGCTCTCGACGCTATGCAGCGTCGAACTATCCGTATTATAGATTGTCCGGAGGTAACGGGAAGCTTTGAGCCGCTAGCTCAGCGCCGAACAATAGCTTCCTTGGCCGCATTCTACCGTATTTACCACGGCGAGCATTCTGAAGAGCTCTTCAATCTGTTCCCATCTTCCTTCCGATTCCGAACAACGCGTGCCGGGCAGAGATGCCACTTCCACACAGTAGGTACATGTTCGCGAGAACCGAACGTTTTAAACGTTCGTTTCTGTGCCGAACGATACTGGCCTGGAACGCTCTGCCTGTGCACGTGTTTCCTCCCACATATAATCCTGGGTTCAGTAGGTCGTCAAGTTGAGGGCCACTCTCTATAGTATAGTGTGCTGTGAGTGACCCACAATCGCTTGACGTCGTCACGACTTACTACCAGGCGGGTGGCGTCAAATTGGCGAACCCAATACAAAAAAAATAAAATAAAAAACTACCTCTATAAAATTGTTACTCAGTTTGATTTTACTCGGGAGCCCCCCTTGGGGGACTGGAGGGCAAATCTAAAAAACTCAGAATTTTCCCTAGGTCCCCGAACCCCCTTTACATTTCTGCAAAAAAAAACATAGGTACCTTCCCCTCCACCATCAAGGAGAACAATAAAATTGTGTCAGTGAGTGAGTAATCCAGCTTTATAAAATATAACAGCTTTTTTTAACAAAAACAATGATAAATACATTCTACATAATCACTTGTTGTATTTAAAAAGAAGCCTAATCATCACAAAATAATAACTAATATTACCAAAGTATCAAAATCTCACGCCACGCTATATTCGTCTGTAGACGGCGTCGAATTTTGGCGCGCAGAGCGACACGTCCTCTCCATGTAAGCGCTTGGCGCGGACTGCTTACTTGAGGCATGCGTCGAGTATTATAAAGCGAAATATAGGTGTTTTTAAAAGATTATTTACAGCCTATTTTTTATTATTTAGCTATCTTTTTTTTTGGAAATGGATTGATTTTGAACCAAGGTTTATTTATGTTGTTTTAATTTTATGAATGAGAGTTTTATGTAGCCGAAATAAGAACCAATTCATTGCCCATTTTCTCTAAAATTTGACTAACTTAAATATTTGTTTACTCAATTTTTTTTTATGAAAGTGATAAAAAGTAATCCATACATTTGATAGATGACTTTTACAAGAATACACTGTATTTTTGTAATACTTTTTATACGTCAAAACGATTAGTGAATTTGTGATATTCTAGACCTCTTCCAGCAAAAGATACGAAAAACTACCGATTGTTTTAGGTCGATTAATCAAAATTTAATGACAAAAATAAGAAAGTAGCTCACTTATTAGATCATTATTGAAATAATATTTCATGTTATGCATTAAAACTTATAAAAATACAGTATTTTCAGTGTAAAAACACGTCTGTAAAATCAGCGAAAACGGTAAAATTTAATAGGAGGACTCTTCGGTCAGATTAATTTACTTCCCTGAAATTTAATACTAACACCATACAGTTGGGGTTTTAAGAAAGTTAACACTGATGGAGTTGTGAAATTGATATATGGCGAGTCACTTTCTCCGATAACGTGTCCACAGAAGTATTAATTACAATGTGAAAAATATGAACTAAGTTGTAACTTCACTTTGCGACAGCCGCATTGTCAAGATCTAGAAAATTTATAAAAAACTGCACCTTATTTTTTTTATCTCGGTAAAATGTTCCCTTGGGAATCCGAATCGAAAAAAACCTCGTTTTAAAGCTTAAAACACTCTCTATAAGTACAAGCAGTAGGATACAATAATGTTAGCGACAATTTTCATTAGCCAAATTTGCTTCAAGATAATCGTAGAACATTATCTGATCCCGTGGTTTTGTTCTAAGCTTAAAGCGCTCCACTAATGAGTGTTTAAAACCTTCCGAACCTTGCTCCCGGTTTCATTAATGGTTTCGTTAAAATAATGCTCAGAGCTTAGAACAAGAAGTATATAGGTAAAATACATAGTTTTTACTTTGCTGCATAACAAGCCGGCTAATGCTTTGGTCTTCTGTTGCGTTGGAGCAAGTTTGATACCCGACCACCACGCTAATGAGGTAAACCCACTCCCAGTCAATCAAACTTAAGGGTGCTTTTCGACCAGAGATGTGCTATGCAGCTATGCTTATGAAAAAGATTGTGCTATGACGTGATGTTTGGACAAAAATGAATATGATTAGTGAATGTCAAACGCATCCATAGCAACGTAGCATAGCACATCTCTGGTTGAAAGGTGCCATTACACTGGCACTTTTAGCTTACATGTAATGGAGGGGTTGCAAATGCTTAATCATTGTTGCTATTGCTACTAAGTAGGTATACTAGGTATGCAATGCATGCTGCTAATTAAAAATGTTGAGCGGAGCAAATGGTTTTATTACATATCAGAATCACACATATCAGGAACACATTCCCGGGATAGAAAGTAGCCTATGTATTATTCTGATATGTAAGCTATATTATTGTAAAGTTACATTAAAATCCATCTAGTAGTTTTTACGTGAAAGAGTAACTATGTATGTATGAATGTATGGAATAAATAAATAAAAAAACACATTCATAAAAGACACTAGTTGAAGCATATTTCTAGTACATACATATTATTTATTACCTTTTTTTTGGAAAGTGTTGAAAAAACTGGTGGCATTTCTGTGCGGTGGTGGTCGTCAGAGGCGTCTCGTGACAATTATTTTATGGGTGTTCATAAAAAAACCCAAAACGGTAGCTTATCCAAGTCTATACTTAGGTAAACTACCGTTTTAAATACCCACTAGCCGCCGCTGGTGGTAGTAATATCTTTACAATTACCTAATAATACTAACACGTCGAGTAAAACAATGAACAGACTGTATCAATACCACGGAATTTGGCCTCATGTAACCTAATTACCGTTGTAAATACCACGGAATTAGGTTTTATGATACAAAATCAAGTTTTCTAATTCCGAGGTATAAAAAATAAAAGATTTTGAATATTATACATGTAAGTTAACGTTTAATTGCGATATCTTCGACATAATATATAAAACATAGATACTCAAGAAAATATCAGAACACATCAAAAATCTCGTTTTCTGTACTTAGTTATTCCATACAAAAAATTAAGAAAGTACCGAAGTACAATGTTTGACCGGCTATAATTAGTAAATGCGACTCCAAAGTATGCCACGGAATTAGTTTTTTGTATTTATTGGTTATTTAAGTTATCAGAACTGAAATATGAAGTTTGTAATAAAAAATCTACCACTAAAATATTCAAAAAAGATAAGCTCTTAAAATTGTAATTCCGTGGTATACAGCGGTAATTAGGAACCCCCTAAAATATTTGGCCCCTAATGCCGCGGTATTTTTAACACTTATTTTCTCCTCAATTTTCTACTCAAATGTTAAGTGTATTCGATACAACGTATTACCCTTTCAATATTTTACCCAAAACCAAATCTCTTGTAGTAAAAAAATATCGTTTAAAACACTATTTAGCAAATGGCAGTACTTACGCGCATAAGATCCGAAATGTATGGAGCGTGCGTTCGACTCAGGTGGCAGTGGCAAACTAACCGATTATTTTAAAATATACACACACCAAGGTACTTTTGTGTTCATATAAATATGAACAGATAAATTATTATTTGATAAATGGGTCTTGCAGTCCAAAATAACTAGTAATTTGGTTTATAAAGCTGTTTTTCTAAATACAACGGAATTAGGTGCCAATGTCTGAACCCCACGGAATTAGATGCCCTTACCTTATACGAATTCAGTAATTAACAGAACGCTAATTAGAAGCGCTGCTTTTAATTCTGCTATCAGTTACGATTTGAGGATCATACAGGAAAGCCAAAATGAAACACGAACCGTTGAACCACCTACTCAAGGCCGTCAGATGACAATTACCACGTTTAAAAGTTTATCTTGGTTGACGTAGACTACCGTAAGCACGTTTATGTTAATTTTTGACTCATTTAATGAATAAACAAGAAACATTTTCTGACTACGAATCTGTGTTAATGTCGCTTAAATAAATTATTTGACTCTGGAGGGAGACTTTTAGATTAAAACGGGACAAGCACTATGTTATTAAGAAGGCCGAAAAATAAAATTGGGAAATAAATTTTACACTGTTAACCCCTTTTTTACAAAACCAAGGTTCTATTTTGATTTTTTAATTTTTAGAATTGAGTTGTAGTATTTTTATTCTATTCATCAACGTCATGGTTACGAATAAAAATGATATTTGTTACATTCACATTCAAAATAAGTAAAATATCAAAACAAACCTGTTTTATCTCACGGACTTTAATTATTATTTGAACGTACTACTTTTATTACTCTCTACCTAATTCTTAGAATCAGATGTAAGTTATTTCCTCGTTGCTTCAGTTGGCAAAAGAACTGTCAGAACAGATAATTGGGAACGCTATTTTTCCCCGCCGACCACTGACAAACTCTTAATGAAGTGCCTGCGAAAGTGCGAACTTTGTTGTGTTTAAAGGAGACAGTAGACAGTTTAATGTCTCGTTGAATTCTTGACTAGAAACGACATACTTCGTTAAGCAATAAGCGACCATTTAAATGAGGTCTTCGTCTTTTTTATGCAATAGATTATACAGGATTAATAGGCCAATAATCACGAATCATAATAGGTCACGTAGAATAAGGGCGTATTGACGTTACCGGGCAACAGTAAACATTCTGTTATCCAAAACAACATCTAACAGCCAGGACCTATGGGACCAACAATCTTTGCAGTACGGGCAGATTGGATAATTGAGTGGAGCGAAGCGGAGCTCAATCTTAGGCGACAAGTGTAAGTCGTTTGTGTGCCAACTCCTCCGAAACGGCTCGACCGATTTTGACCAAATTTGGCAAGCTGGTCGACATCATACCCGGGAGTGCATATCTCTGAAATCATGAAAATAGAGCTGACCACCGGAGGAATAATCACCGAAAATGTCCTGGACATCACCGAAAAACCAGATGAATAAATGGTTGCCATGGAAACACGTGCATTCATTCGATTAATTAATTTAAGTGTTCGATTCTGATTCTGATATGTAATAAAACCATTTGCTCCGCTCAACATTTTTAATTAGCAGCATGCATTGCATACCTAGTATACCTACTTAGTAGCAATAGCAACAATGATTAAGCATTTGCAACCCCTCCATTACATGTAAGCTAAAAGTGCCAGTGTAATGGCACCTTTCAACCAGAGATGTGCTATGCAGCTATGCTTATGAAAACGATTGTGCTATGACGTGATGTTTGGACAAAAATGAATATGATTAGTGAATGTCAAACGCATCCATAGCAACGTAGCATAGCACATCTCTGGTTGAAAGGTGCCATTACACTGGCACTTTTAGCTTACATGTAATGGAGGGGTTGCAAATGCTTAATCATTGTAGCTATTGCTACTAAGTAGGTATACTAGGTATGCAATGCATGCTGCTAATTAAAAATGTTGAGCGGAGCAAATGGTTTTATTACATATCAGAATCAGAATCGAACACTTAAATTAATTAATCGAATGAATGCACGTGTTTCCATGGCAACCATTTATTCATCTGGTTTTTCGGTGATGTCCAGGACATTTTCGGTGATTATTCCTCCGGTAGTCAGCTCTATTTTCATGATTTCAGAGATATGCACTCCCGGGTATGATGTCGACCAGCTTGCCAAATTTGGTCAAAATCGGTCGAGCCGTTTCGGAGGAGTTGGCACACAAACGATTTACACTTGTCGCCTAAGATTGAGCTCCGCTTCGCTCCACTCAATTATCCAATCTGCCCGTACTGCAAAGATTGTTGGTCCCATAGGTCCTGGCTGTTAGATGTTGTTTTGGATAACAGAATGTTTACTGTTGCCCGGTAACGTCAATACGCCCTTATTCTACGTGACCTATTATGATTCGTGATTATTGGCCTATTAATCCTGTATAATCTATTGCATAAAAAAGACGAAGACCTCATTTAAATGGTCGCTTATTGCTTAACGAAGTATGTCGTTTCTAGTCAAGAATTCAACGAGACATTAAACTGTCTACTGTCTCCTTTAAACACAACAAAGTTCGCACTTTCGCAGGCACTTCATTAAGAGTTTGTCAGTGGTCGGCGGGGAAAAATAGCGTTCCCAATTATCTGTTCTGACAGTTCTTTTGCCAACTGAAGCAACGAGGAAATAACTTACATCTGATTCTAAGAATAAGGTAGAGAGTAATAAAAGTAGTACGTTCAAATAATAATTAAAGTCCGTGAGATAAAACAGGTTTGTTTTGATATTTTACTTATTTTGAACGTGAATGTAACAAATATTATTTTTATTCGTAACCATGACGTTGATGAATAGAATAAAAATACTACAACTCAATTCTAAAAATTAAAAAATCAAAATAGAACCTTGGTTTTGTAAAAAAGGGGTTAACAGTGTAAAATTTATTTCCCAATTTTATTTTTCGGCCTTCTTAATAACATAGTGCTTGTCCCGTTTTAATCTAAAAGTCTCCCTCCAGAGTCAAATAATTTATTTAAGCGACATTAACACAGATTCGTAGTCAGAAAATGTTTCTTGTTTATTCATTAAATGAGTCAAAAATTAACATAAACGTGCTTACGGTAGTCTACGTCAACCAAGATAAACTTTTAAACGTGGTAATGGTCATCTGACGGCCTTGAGTAGGTGGTTCAACGGTTCGTGTTTCATTTTGGCTTTCCTGTATGATCCTCAAATCGTAACTGATAGCAGAATTAAAAGCAGCGCTTCTAATTAGCGTTCTGTTAATTACTGAATTCGTATAAGGTAAGGGCATCTAATTCCGTGGGGTTCAGAAATTGGCACCTAATTCCGTGGTATTTAGAAAAACAGCTTTATAAACCAAATTACTAGTTATTTTGGACTGCAAGACCCATTTATCAAATAATTATTTATCTGTTCATATTTATATGAACACAAAAGTACCTTGGTGTGTGTATATTTTAAATTAATCGGTTAGTTTGCCACTGCCACCTGAGTCGAACGCACGCTCCATACATTTCGGACCTTATGCGCGTCAGTACTACCATTTGCTAAATAGTGTTTTAAACGATATTTTTATACTACAAGAGATTTGGTTTTGGGTAAAATATTGAAAGGGTAATACGTTGTATCGAATACACTTAACATTTGAGTAGAAAATTGAGGAGAAAATAAGTGTTAAAAATACCGCGGCATTAGGTGCCAAATATTTTAGTGGGTTCCTAATTACCGCTGTATACCACGGAATAACAATTTTAAGAGCTTATCTTTTTTAAATATTTTAGTGGTAGATTTTTTATTACAAACTTCATATTTCAGTTCTGATAACTTAAATAACCAATAAATACAAAAAACTAATTCCGTGGCATACTTTGGAGTCGCATTTACTAATTATAGCCAGTCAAACATTGTACTTCGGTACTTTCTTAATTTTTTGTATGGAAGAACTAAGTACAGAAAACGAGATTTTTGATGTGTTCTGATATTTTCCTGAGTATGTTTTATATATTATGTCGAAGATATCGCAATTAAACTTTAACTTACATGTATAATATTCCGTGGTATTTACAACGGTAATTAGGTTACATGAGGCCCAATTCCGTGGTATTTGTACAGTCTGTTCACTGTTTTACTCGACGTGGTAGTATTATTAGGAAATTGTAAAGATATTACTACCACCAGCGGCGGCTAGTGGGTATTTAAAACGGTAGCTTACCTAAGTATAGACTTGGATAAGCTACCGTTTCTGGTTTTTTTATGAACACCCATAAAATAATTGTCACGAGACGCCTCTGACGACCACCGCCGCACAGAAATGCCACCAGTTTTTTCAACACTTTCCAAAAAAAAGGTATGTATGTACTAGGAATATGCTTCAACTAGTGTATTTTATGAATGTGTTCTTTTATTTATTTATTCCATACATTCATACATACATAGTTACTCTTTCACGTAAAAACTACTAGATGGATTTTAATGTAACTTTACAATAATATAGCTTACATATCAGAATAATACATAGGCTACTTTCTATCCCGGGAATGTGTTCCCGCGGGAATTGGGAAAAGAAAAACTATTCCACGCGGGCGAAGCCGCGGGCGTCCGCTTGTTATAATATAAAACCAAAGAATACAAAAAATATATCAATATCGTATTACTTTGTTAATTATATTTTATATCGGATTTTAATAAAATAAGAGACATACGTAAGACAGTTATTGCCAAGTTATTTCTACTTAAACCCAAGTTATTAATTCATTATTTAATATCAACATAGGTGATTTATTTACAATTAATATTTACATTCATCAAAATCTTAAAACTAAATTAGAAACTAGGTATAATAGAAAATGAAATTAATACTAAATTTAATTATTATTATTTAAAAAAAAATTAAAATGTTTGGGCCCCGCGGTGGGGTGCCCATCATGGTGGCGGCATTCCCGCGCTGTATGGCGATGCTTATCAGCTGCGCGAGAAATCCGCTGGCACGTAAGTCTCCCGTTACCTCCCTGAGCCGTTTGCTGAGTTCCTTGAAAAGCGAATGCGCGCCCGGGCCCCATGAGCCCATTGTCTCGACACCAAATGCGACAAAGTCGTATTGAGTGCCGAGACAACTGTACTTGCCCACCTTCCAGCGCTCACGTATGTACCTAGGCCGCCGCGCCGGCACGTTTGGCGGTTGCCGGAAGATAGGTCGCAGCTAGTGTGTCGGCACACGTGGCGTTCCACGCTAGTGGGCGACCCATCCTCCATGGTATCATCGACATCCAGTCAGGTCTCTTACCATCGTCACGTGCAATGTGCTGGGGCTCCAGAATCGCAGGGATGTTTACACTGATGAGACACCGTCGCAGGATGTCGTTGATCGCGGCATGGTGGGACAGGCGGCCAGCACTTGAAGAGCAGGCAAGCCCATGGTGACCTAGGCGATCCACACTCGCTCCACAAGAAGCACAACTATGTTCTACACAAACCTCGGCCCCCAGCCGGAGACCGATGGCGAGTCGGAGAGTGTTGTGTTCAATGAAAGTACCAGTGTTGGGGGATGGGTAGGCATGGAGCCAGTGTCCAGATTCCTGTCTTGACACTGCCTCCAGCCTGGCGCGATTTTTTAAAGATGACGAGGTATCAATGAGGGTTTGTAAAATATGTTGGCATGAAATGTTATCCCAGGCCTTCTGATTTTTGAGAGTGGGAGGGAAATTTGTACTCGGTCCAGCTAGCCAGGCAGTTTCAGCCTCGACCAAGCTCGCGATCTCACAGTTTGTAGCCGCGGGGGCTTTAAGGATTTTTCCTGCGAGGTCAGACGAGCTATGGATTGAGGACAGATATGCTGGCAGTGCTACAGTAGAGATTTTTCGGGTTCCCAGGTCACACTACCTAATTGGGAGGGAGGCTTGGGTCCATGCCTGCTCGCTTAGTCTGATATTTATGATAGCTTCAATTTGGAATTTTATTATATTGTCCAAGTCTTGGGTTAGATCGGGAAATTTCCACACTGGGCAGCAGCGGAGCAGGTACGTGAATTTAGGAACAAATAGACAAAACTTAATGATGAAAAGAGCAGAATGGCTGCTAATTTTAAGGAGGCGGTCCGAAAATTCATTAAATTTGGTAACCGAATTTGTTAGAAGTGGTGGAATGGCCTCATCAAAAATAGGTGAACCAAGGAGGCTTAGACTGTTCTTTGTTACTATATTGATATTTGGGGCTACACTATTAAAATTATTAACTATGGATTTATTTTGTCGTTAATGAAGAGTTCAGACTTATTAAAATTTAAATGTAAGCCAATGAGATCAAAATTTTGTTTTATCATTACTATGTCAGTAAGAACAGTCTGAGCGTCCCCGGCTATGGTACCGTCATCTAGGTACCATATATTCAAATTTTAATTTACTTTGTGGATTATCGAATTAATGGCAAACTGAAGATTGCTGGACCGAGGGGATCACCCTGCTGACATCCCACAACCGAAATAATTTCATTATTTTTGTGTAATAATTTAGAAGGACAGTGATAACACTGTAACATAAAATTGTAGATCTTCGGAACGTATAATTTAATTTCATTCATGAGGATGTCCCTGTTGACCGAATTAAAAGTATTTTTACGTCTAACTTAAGGATCACTTCACATTGATCATGTTGAGCAAAGGTGCGTACGGAATGTACCGTCGCTTCGCAACCTCCACGGGTTCCGAAGCCAACTTGTACGGGTCCGTGTTAGCCGAACACACATTTTGGCAGCCAATCGCCGCAGAGTGGACCCTACAGCAATCACACCACCATCTTTTTTAATTAAAGCTATTAAATTTGCTCCGTATAGGATAGGCGTAACTTCCTGGCACAAAGCCCCCTCCACCATGATGTTGACTAGTCCGGTTAGGGCCGAGATGACGTGGTCGCCACCTGCGCCCCCACCGTAGCTGGTGAGGTCTTTGAGGTGCTGGGGGGAGATGCCATCCAGTCCAGACGCCGAACTTATAGGGAAAGAAGCAATGGCAGCAACAACATCTTCTGCTTTGGCGTGGAGGCATGTTGCAACCTCAGATGGTGGGTCTACAAAAGGTGGGCAGGTAGGGCCTGGGGGGTGTTTCGATTGTAATGCTAAGGCGGTCTCCGGTGTATCAGGTGCTATGGTGTCATTTGAAAAAAGCAGGCAAGTCTTTAGGTTTGCTATGTGGAGGCCTTGGAGGTGCCGCTGGGGGTAATTGAGTGTTAGGGGCAGTGCTATTTTTAATTTGTTTATAATATCTGTTTTATAATAATACTCGTATTATGTTCTATATATTGTTAATACAAATAAATATGCTTGCCAATTGTGATTCTATTTTGTTAGACATAAATGATAGAGACTGATTTGAAATACAAAGCTAAAATAAATACATTTCATTTTTTGAACACCATGTATTATTCTCTCCACATCATTTCGTTTATAATGTTTACACACGGGATTAGAATCCAAATACCACGGAATTAGGAGCTTCTGACTTTTTTGAATTTTTTATTAATTTAACAGTTTTAATGAACTTATAGAGTTAAATTGATGGTATTTTTCAAAAATAAAATAGCTTACACTTGTAATAAAAATAGCCTTATGTAGAAAAAGGTACAATGAATACTTAATTTTTGAGGTTCTTTCGAGATTTGGTGAAATACCATGGAATTAGATGTCCTTACCTTAATCATTACAAAAATGGCCAAGTGCGTGTCAGGCCACGCAAAAATGAGCTGTTTTAACAAAAAATGCGTTTTAAAGCTCAATATCTTGCAAACGGATTATTAAATAAAAAAATTGTCTTAGCAATCTCCAAATGTTTTTAAAATACCTATCTAATAAAAAAAAAATAACGTAAAGTGGGTTTATTTTTTTTTTTGGTTCCCCAAGAAAACATTCATTTCATAACTTTTTCAGGCCATAAGGAATGAAAACCGCCAACGTAAGATTTATACATTTTTCTCTTTTCTCAAAAACGGCTCTTACGATGTTCTTATTTTTTTATTAATTGTAGTTAAAAGGGTTCTAAGAGTATCAATGAGCATAAGCGGCATACCTACTCATGAAAATTCGAAATTTGAAATAATGAACTTTTGAATTTTCCAATGAAAGTATTTTCATTTCAATTGCAGCTGTTGAAGTATCACGAACCTAGGTCAATGATCTATCTATCCTGTTTATGTTTAGTTACTTAAAGTTTGTAAACATTAACGTTGAAGTACCCACATGGGCGTACTTACAGCTAAAGCATTATTAACCAAACAACGTTAATACGATGAGTATGACGCGACGTCAGACATGAATATTTCAGTGGAGTTCAACATACAAATAATGTAAGCTAAAAAGAGACAAAAATCATTCGGAAAGTTCGACCTGATGGATCCTTGATTATTATTTTATAATAGATACATTATATAACCTCATGCCAAAAGTGCCCGCAATAAAACTTCCACCACTCCCGGCTAGCTTGTAGCCCGGTAAGATTAATTGTTGTTATAGCGGCAATAGAAAAATATTGCATCTATGAAAAATTCAACTGCCTAATCCTATCACGGTTCATGACATACAGCCTGGTCACAGACGGACAGACAGATGGACAGCAAAATCTTAGTAGTAGGGTCTCATTTTACCTTTTGGGTAAGGAACTCTTGGTAGTGTGGCCCTCAAGTTGAGGACTCAGTGATGCCTTTACACTCCAGTTGAAGAATGCAGTTACTCTTATTACCGTGGGATCAAGAAAGCTGCAGATAAAATGTGGGTCTGTACCGCCTTTCTGCTTATCCTTTCAGAGATATAGGCGTGAATTGCTTTTATTGTACTTATTTATTATGTACAATAAAAGCAATTATACTTATCATAACTTACATCTGATATATTATTGTACAAGTCTTGATTTATTCCCAGGAGTGTATAAATTTCAGCTAGGTGTTCGTTGCAGGTTGTATGTTATATATCACGTTCTCTAATATATCCCAGGTGCAATGGCTGTCTGAGCTTACTCGTAGGCAACTAAAAGTGATATCTTATATGCGAAGTAACAAATTGTGTACGTATTTCAACCTGAACTGACTGTAACGCTTTAAAAATATGAGTGTCCGAATTGTCAGTAAAAAAGGTCCCTTTCAATTTTGACACTGTGTCCGAAAATCGTTGTGTCCGTGACATCAGCTGGTACTCGATTTTACTGGTTTATCACTGACTGTTGGGAAACCAACATGTAATTTACCAACGGTATGGTCAAATTGACCTTTAGCCATATCGGTGTTAGTACATAAGAACGTATGTGGTGGCAACACTGCAGAAATATGTATCCGCTCTCTCTTCTCTCGTGTACGTAGTTCAATATAGACGTGTGAAAGTTGTACGCTGTTGTTTCACTGGATCGGCCCCTATTCATCATAATACAGTTCACTACCACTCCATCTGGGCACGGCAATTAGGAGAAGGTCATATTTATAGATAATATATATACTCCATAAAGCCAAATTTCCTACACTGACATAAGTTGGTATAAAAAATCTGACTCTCATCATCATCAGCCTATCACTGCTAAACACAGGCCAATGCCATGCATAGACACGTTAAGTATCTATCAAATTGTTTATTAATTTCAGCTTTCTCTCTAAGTCGTCAGTAAATCTACCAATATTTAACAAACAAATATTTTTGTTTATATTACCTCGGATTAATACTTTCAAAAACATAATACTGTAAATATTTTACGAGTATTTTCTTGAAATAAACCAGCTTTGTAAACGACAGAGACTAAAAAATCAAAAAAAGGAAAAAATTAAACTCTGCCTGAGAAACAAAACGTACTCTTTACGTAGAATTTTTTGAATTCGATCAAAACTCGCCGAGATATAAAATGTTGAATGTGACCATTTTTGCGCTTTAAAATGGTTGTAACTTCTTTAAAACGAATTTTTTTTTTTAAATCACAAGGTAAAAAGTGTTCTATTTTGCCCGTTTTACCCTTAGAAATCATTTTCAAAAATAAAAACCAACTTCTTATCAGTTAACAAATTAATTTGTTTACAACAATTAATATCCCAACCGCACAAATTTTGTTTTTTTACCAATCGACGCCTTTTTGTCCAAGGTTTACAAAAAGTACAAATTTTTATTGGGGAAATCACATTTTCACTGATTGGTCAGTCATTTTCATTTATAAGCACTTTTTCGGGGGTTTGCCGCTTACCTATTTGAACCTACTTATTATTTAAACTCGGGGTACACTACATAAATACGAATAACATTATTCCGTCAGTCACAAATACGAATTTCCTAATTCCGAATATTACAACTCCAATTGATCATTATTCCTATTTTTATAATTCCTAAATTTCAATATTCCTAACGTTTATAATTGCTACTCTCAAAATACCGAGCTTCAATAGATCGAATAACAAAAAGTCCGACTTAATGATATTTCGAAACAAGACAAGCAAGACACATAAACAAATAATTGCTCATCAGAAATAGGTATAAAATTATATGAGGAGGTAGAATTAAAAAAAAATGACAGATGCGTTGTCTATTTTGAATAAATATAAAAATATTTGTTGTATGTTTCCCAATTTTTTTATTTAAAACAGATAATTCCGACGCTTCGCCGGCCGCTGCCGCGGCACGCTCTCTTCCCTTACTCGGCTCGCGCTCTGTTGTGGTCACAGTTCTAACCTAACCTAACCCACTTCTATCCATTCCAGATACCCAGACCAGACTGCGTGAAGTTGGTTCTGCAGCGATTCCTTTCTGTCACTAAATTCTGTAGAACAAACATGTTGACTTTTAGTTTATTCCAAGTATTGAAAATCGGAATGTCGTGTTTCGGACCGAGAACCCTTCGAGCATTTGACTCTTCGAACGTATGAGTAAACTAACAAATCGCATTAATGACTTTCGGTAAAATAAGTTTCGTGATTTTTAATAATATACATTACAATTCTTAGGTATTATGAAATTCGGACTTTTGAAAGTCGACGCTTCGCCGGCCGCTGCCGCGGCACGCTCGCTTCGCTCGCTCGGCTCGCGCTCTGTTGTGGTCACAGTTCTAACCTAACCTTACCCACTTCTACCCATTCCAGATACCCAGACCGGACTGCGTGAAGTTGGTTCTGCAGCGATTCCTTTCTGTCACTAAATTCTGTAGAACAAACATGTTGACTTCAGACTTGAATTCGGACCTTTGAAAATCAAAACATCGAAATTTGGAATAAAGTTTTTCGGAGTATTTGGGTGTTCCCTCTCGAGCACTTGGAGTTAAACTACCTAATATTAACTATTCACGGTCAAAAATGGTTTATACAACTGGATAGTGCCGTTAGGTGGGTACTTACATAAAGGGCGTTTTCACATTGCGGTGGGTAACCATACACCAAAAATGACAAAATAGAACGATGTTGTAATTTTATCTTTTTGGTATCAAAAAGGGTTTGAAGATACGAAAAGTTACGAGTGCCAGCGTATTATCATACTTGTAATTGCTTACGCCATTACACTTCTATTATGTAGGTACAGCAGTAAACCTTAACATAGGCAATTTTACTAATAAATATACATGCGAAGGTTTGTATTTGTTTGTGCGTGTACCTATGTGTAGTTTGTATCCTGGCAGGAACGCCATATGATAAAGGATTAATTATTCGATTAAAACACTAGCTTGGATGAAACAATACTGCTTTGTTTAATGATTTACATGTATATTGGTTACATACAGAGTGTTAGGTAGACGTTATATATACGTGTACACTCACACATCACATTAGCACGTAGGTATTTACTTACTTTTAAGTACTCAAATTATTTTGATGAAATTGCAAAATGTAGTTCTTATACCGATGATGTGTTTCTTTGGGAATTGGGACCAAGAAAACTGTACCACCCGGCAGAAATCAGCTAGTATTTGATACATAACTGGATGATATATAATTTATTGCCGAACTTGGTCTAGCTAGACTATACATAGGTTTGTTCAAAGGACACGCGTGGGTTGTAAAAAAAACATGTTCCTCGACCTAAAAGCCCGAGTGGAAATTACGTAGGCGTTTGTAGGTGGATAATACATTACTAATATTACAAAACGGTAAAATTTTGTGAGCAAACGACTTTGGATGTTAGGAATAATGTTTGTTACCAGTTAGTTACTGATGCGCCCTGGGGTTATGCTACCAAGGACGTACCCGGGGCCCGGGACTCCCGGTAATGAACGTTTGGGCGGAAATTCTACAAAAAATAAGTCGTTTAAGTACCTATTAATTAGATATTAACTTTAAACTATCGCGTTTCATAAATCGATATTAAGTATGTATATTATTCTTCGGGATCTAAGACCAATCATTCCGTGTGTCCCTTGAATTTACTTGAATTTACCCATATGATTCGTGTTAATTCCCGTAGAATGCTTTAATATTTTTCGATTTTGACTTTTCTTTCATTAATTGAAAGGAATGGAGGGGGGGGGGGGGGGGGGGGGGGGGGGGGGGGTGGGGGGGGGGGGGGGGGGGGGGGGGGGGGGGAGGTCTGAAATCAAAAGTATTATTTTTAGAATGGCTAGCTTTACCAACTTGATTAAGATACTCAAAGAACCTACAAAATACGGCGCCGAAGACGGGAACATAAAAAGTAAGCCATAAAAATTGAGCCCCTGATACAAGCTTTACTTTCAACGAGATAAAATTTAAGAGGGGTATTGTCGCACACATCTACAGCTGCACATTTGAATTATATGTTTGGAAATGAGATGTGAGATCAATAATTAAATAAATACATATTTGGACATTCTCACTCAACGTCATCTAGCCCAAACTAGGCTTATAAACTTGTGCCATGGGATCTAGACAACTGATACCTATTCTAAGGAACCTATATGTAAATTACACCGTAGTAAACTTCAGAGCACAGGTTTTAATCTTACTTGATAGACGATAAAAATATAATCATTTATTTACAATAAGAATTACAATATACATAATTAAATACTAAAAATATTTACATTACAAAATAAAATAAAATAACGTTTATTATCTTTGAAATTTTTAGAAAATTATTTAGATTCGTCAAAAGTTGGTGTGACTCTACCGAGGGTTCCAAAATGCAACGAGACTGAGAAGAACCCTCAAGAAATCTTAAATCTAATACAGAGTTATTTAGAAAGGAGCAATTCCCAGGCAGCCTTGTCATCTAAGAAATCATTAATACTATAATAAGCTTTATGGCACAATTTACGTTTTATTAGTTTTTTAAATTTATTAACAGATAAATTTGCTATTTCGGTTGGCAATGTATTGTACATTCGAATAAAGTTCCCCGCAAAAGAATTACTCACTTTATGAAGCCTAAATTTAGGAACAGCCAGTTTATCCTTATTTCTTAAGTTTAGATTATGATTATCACTATTTTTCACAAATTTGCTTTTGTTCTTGTGGGTATACAATACAATTTCATAAATATACTGTGAATACACTGTAAGGATGTTAATATGCTTAAACTTATCTCTTAATGACTCCCGAGACCCCATTCCATAGATAGTCCGGACAGCCCTCTTCTGCAACACAAAGATGCATTCAATATCGGCAGCGTTACCCCACAGTAGTATACCATATGTCATGATACTGTGGAAGTAGCTGAAGTAGACAAGACGCGCCGTTTTAATGTCTGTAAGTTGTCGGATCTTTTTGACAGCATAGGCTGCTGAACTAAGCCTGGCCGAAATGTTCCCGATATGAGGCCCCCATTGCAATTTGGAGTCTAACGTTATGCCCAGAAAGACAGTGTCATCGACCAATTCTATTATATCATCCCTAACCTTAACACTGGTTTTAATAAGTCTTACATTAGGTAAGGTGAATCTTACACATTTAGTTTTATTTTCATTTAATAATAAATTATTAGCACAAAACCAGTGGACTATCCTAGAGAGGGCAATGTTTACATCGGCAAGTTCGCGCTGTCCACGTTTAACTTTAAATATTAAAGAAGTGTCATCAGCAAACAAAACTAAGTCGTGGTCGTCTCTTATGAGGTGAGGGAGATCATTAATATATACTAGAAAAAGAAAAAGAACAGAATATCTAATTACAGAATATCGTTTAAAAAATCCTCCGTATTGCCGACTGGAAAGGTTCCCAGAATGCTGGCTGTGTTACCACGTTGGATGGCGATATTTATTCTTTGGGTCAGAAAATAGCCAGCCTTCTGGTCTACACGCTTAATCGATGCTTCTCAGCATCGATTAAGCGTGTAGCAATGTCTCTATAAAGGCGGCGAGCACTCGGACCCCATGACCCCAGTGTCTCAACCCCAAACGCTCAAATATGTAATCACCTGCTAGGTTAGCATATTTACGCCGTTTGAGGCCTTCAGCCGATGCAGCAGCAGCGCCGGCACATCCGTAACATCGGTACTGATCAATTCTGGTTGCTGGAATTTAAGTTCGGATAACAAATTGGATTTTTTTTTGCACTCTACCTTCCTAGCCTGATATGATAAAGCAATAGACTTGACACATCCTAGGTACTAACGTAGGATCAACAAAGTTACCGGCCAATGTGGATGTGTAATTCGCCTCTGCCTACCCCTCGAGGATATAAGCTTGATTGTATGTATGTATGTATGTATGCACAAGACTAAACAGCGTTTTTACAATTAGGTACCTACATTAATAAATACACTAACTTGTACATTTATTCCATTTATTTTTTAGTGTGAAATACCTGATCGGTTTTGCCTTACGGCATAATAAAAGGAGTTGAGGTATTCCTCATAGTGTGCATTGTCAGGATAATTTGAGAGTTCGCTAATGTTTTTCCGCTAGATTTAGGACCAAACTTTACCCCGTGACCCGCAGTTCCAGGCATCAGTTACCAATCTAAGTAGATAATATTCCACTCTGCAGTCCGGGCTCCTATGGCTATTATGGTGTGACACCTCATCCCCCACTGGCGTGGAAAGTGGCGGAAATACTTTCCGCGCTTGATGATAAAAATCTTTGTTAGGTACAGCTTAAATATCTTAGCTACAGCGGAAATAAAAACACTGAAAAATAGCTGGGCATGTATAGATGAAACTTATATTCAAAACTCGTTAGCTCTATAAAACTTTTAAGTCAGGTAGAAATGAAATTCGAAATAAAAAAAGTAAAGAAATTTCTCCGAGGGTTCGGTATAAATTTGTTTTTGGGACGTATTTGTCCCAGGGACGGCTGAGTGATTATAGTAATAATATCAACTGACCTTCATAAATAATATTGTTTGTTTTTAATCAAAGCAATTTCGAATATATATGATAGTAAACTCTTTGACAGTTTCATTTTCATATAATAACAGGCCTCTATTTTATCCACGAGTAGCAGGAAAACAAAACACCGTAAAAACGTAGTACGAGTATGTAAGTACTATTCCCTATTCTGTGGTACTATTCCCTATTCTGTGACGTTGTCTTCAATGAATTGATTACGTCACAATTAATTTTCTTCCCCGATACTTTTTGCTATAGGTACTATAATTATAAGACTTCTCGTGAAGTGTATCATTACTATTCATTATTAAAATGTGATCGCTGGTAACCACGACTTAACCTCATGTTATTTCTGTAATTGACGAGAGTTTTGGATGACGTTATTCGTTAATTAACTTACAAATTCTTACATCCATTACGTACGTACTCTTGGAGACTATGGATCTTCCCTTGATAGGAAATTGGCACTATTTTTCTACTTTTTCATCTCTTATGCTCTGAAATTGGCGCTCTCACTACGACCGAGCGCCAAAATATTCGTCAGAAATGGGAGACTTTCATCCCTTGGTTAACAATCTACTATTATCACAGATATCAATCGATCTATGACTAATATATAAAATAATATAGGATATAATACTTATACTTTATTGTACTACACCGAAACATGTAGGTACAGGTGTATGTAATAATATTCTTAAAAGTATAAAATATCTACTTATGTCTTAGCGTACAGTTGTACACAAATTAAAAAAGCAGGATTCCATAATACAGTCATATTTATGGCGCACTTACTAAAAAGTGAATTCACACAGGGAACATAGGTTGGACAAGTTAAAAGATTAGGATTTTAGAATGCCCTTGAGATTGTATAAGAACATAAATTGAAACGGCCGTAGCCTACGTATCGGAATTGCGATCAGAAGTCGTGGTTTTGAGTTCAAATTCAGGCTATACTTTTAACGCTAGAGGGAAAACTGGCCTCAAAACATCTAATCAACTACAATATTTATCTCTGAGTGAGAGTTACAGAGTTGTGGAGCGAATTGTTCCCGCTGCCATTTCTGCTTTCCCGGTGCCGCAGGTGTGATTTTAAATAGATTTGGTAAATAAAATAATTCAGCACTGACTATAATACGAATCTACTATAGCCTATTTCTTCATAGATTAAGTAGATTTATTGCGATTAGTATCACATTTAAATTCTCGAAAATACACAACAATCTCACCATCACAGCTACGTAAATACAAAGATAGACGATACTCCCTTTCGCTCTGCCGCTTGACTCTGGGGTTTGTCATAATTCATAGCTACACATCGTTGCCGCCGAAGAGAAACTGTCGGTCTTCACAACCTAATGGTCCACAACGCCGCACATATTTTCTGAAAATGTCACTTATAAACAATCATACTTTAACGGTAGAACTTAATAATCAACCACACAGACAACTGAGCATTAATAATGGTTCTAGCAGACGCCCGCGGCTTCGCCAGCAGACAAATTAAATACACAAAAACCTTCCTCAAGAACCACTCTATACATTGGTGAAAACCGCATCAAAATCCGTTGCGTAGTTTTAAAGATCTAAGCATGCATACGGAACGGGCGAGTTTGTTTTGTACTAAGATGTGATTCAGCACTTTAGTAACTATTCAGTACCTACTATTTCGAAGTCATAAACTGCATCTAAACGATTATAACTACAATGTAGGCAAGCTACAGTGTCCAAAGTTAGGTACTGACGTTTTACTTGAAGTGAATACTAAATGGATCAGTTCGTGAATCCCCCTAACTACTCAGAAATTGGTAATTCATTGATCGTGCTTCGAATTTTATGCGACCAATTAGTTTAACTACGTGGTCGAGTCTACTTGCATGTTCAAATAAAATGAAAGTGGATTGAATTTGTCGACAACTATTTCATTAGGTCATCGTTTATCTTGATTCACCAAAAACCATTCTGTAGATTTTGCGTTCATTACGAACAGCATACGGGACCGCGTTCCGTAATATGGCTGTATGTAACTTTGTAGTTCGTATACCTACTAGTGATCATGAAAACGCGTCAAACACAGACTTACAATTACCGGAATGTAACCGGAATTATTTTCAGAATGGGACCAAATTGAAACGAGAGCACTTGGGAAACAGTAGCTTTCAAATTACCCAACGACGCGGATTTCGTAACAAACATTTACAAAAATACAGTCTAATTCAGAACCTCCTCCTTTTTTGAAGTCGGTATTAAGCCATAGTTTGTATTTTTTCACAGGTCAGGCTAGTTGGGACCGCAGTTTTCTTTGCAATTAGTCAATTGCGAATATTAGAAATTAATTAGTAAATTATCGTGTCTGTCAAATGATTATACAGTTAGGTCCATCCAAGTATGCTCGCTGATGTGTTGAAAGAATATTAATCTACACAAAACCGAAGCTCTACGATTCAATATGATTTCAAAATGAGTTTTATTAATTCTTATCAAAATGTTATGACAGTTTGCGAGTAGGTAAAGTACCAGAGCACAAAGGTAGACTTACATACATAATTGAATGCAGGTCTGCATTAATAAAACATGTACATAACATTGTATATTCTGGAATGTTCGATGAAATGTAAGGGACACAAATACGACTCAGTATTGAGACATCATTTACTTTTTCTATGGCACTTATTCAGGATGTTGTTGTCATAAAAGATTTCATGATTTTCCGTCATAAATATCTGGGTGTTCTATTTACAAAACGTCAATAAAGCAGACACATCTTCTAAACTACACAGGCACAGGTAACCTACCTAATCTCTATATATATAAAAATGAATCGCTATTTCCCTTGGTCACGACATCACGCGTGAACGGCTGGACCGATTTGGATAATTTGGGTCTTAAAATATTAGAGAGAGAGTATGTTTTATATATTATGTCGAAGATATCGCAATTAAACTTTAACTTACATGTATAATATTCCGTGGTATTTACAACGGTAATTAGGTTACATGAGGCCCAATTCCGTGGTATTTGTACAGTCTGTTCACTGTTTTACTCGACGTGGTAGTATTATTAGGAAATTGTAAAGATATTACTACCACCAGCGGCGGCTAGTGGGTATTTAAAACGGTAGCTTACCTAAGTATAGACTTGGATAAGCTACCGTTTCTGGTTTTTTTATGAACACCCATAAAATAATTGTCACGAGACGCCTCTGACGACCACCGCCGCACAGAAATGCCACCAGTTTTTTCAACACTTTCCAAAAAAAAGGTATGTATGTACTAGGAATATGCTTCAACTAGTGTATTTTATGAATGTGTTCTTTTATTTATTTATTCCATACATTCATACATACATAGTTACTCTTTCACGTAAAAACTACTAGATGGATTTTAATGTAACTTTACAATAATATAGCTTACATATCAGAATAATACATAGGCTACTTTCTATCCCGGGAATGTGTTCCCGCGGGAATTGGGAAAAGAAAAACTATTCCACGCGGGCGAAGCCGCGGGCGTCCGCTTGTTATAATATAAAACCAAAGAATACAAAAAATATATCAATATCGTATTACTTTGTTAATTATATTTTATATCGGATTTTAATAAAATAAGAGACATACGTAAGACAGTTATTGCCAAGTTATTTCTACTTAAACCCAAGTTATTAATTCATTATTTAATATCAACATAGGTGATTTATTTACAATTAATATTTACATTCATCAAAATCTTAAAACTAAATTAGAAACTAGGTATAATAGAAAATGAAATTAATACTAAATTTAATTATTATTATTTAAAAAAAAATTAAAATGTTTGGGCCCCGCGGTGGGGTGCCCATCATGGTGGCGGCATTCCCGCGCTGTATGGCGATGCTTATCAGCTGCGCGAGAAATCCGCTGGCACGTAAGTCTCCCGTTACCTCCCTGAGCCGTTTGCTGAGTTCCTTGAAAAGCGAATGCGCGCCCGGGCCCCATGAGCCCATTGTCTCGACACCAAATGCGACAAAGTCGTATTGAGTGCCGAGACAACTGTACTTGCCCACCTTCCAGCGCTCACGTATGTACCTAGGCCGCCGCGCCGGCACGTTTGGCGGTTGCCGGAAGATAGGTCGCAGCTAGTGTGTCGGCACACGTGGCGTTCCACGCTAGTGGGCGACCCATCCTCCATGGTATCATCGACATCCAGTCAGGTCTCTTACCATCGTCACGTGCAATGTGCTGGGGCTCCAGAATCGCAGGGATGTTTACACTGATGAGACACCGTCGCAGGATGTCGTTGATCGCGGCATGGTGGGACAGGCGGCCAGCACTTGAAGAGCAGGCAAGCCCATGGTGACCTAGGCGATCCACACTCGCTCCACAAGAAGCACAACTATGTTCTACACAAACCTCGGCCCCCAGCCGGAGACCGATGGCGAGTCGGAGAGTGTTGTGTTCAATGAAAGTACCAGTGTTGGGGGATGGGTAGGCATGGAGCCAGTGTCCAGATTCCTGTCTTGACACTGCCTCCAGCCTGGCGCGATTTTTTAAAGATGACGAGGTATCAATGAGGGTTTGTAAAATATGTTGGCATGAAATGTTATCCCAGGCCTTCTGATTTTTGAGAGTGGGAGGGAAATTTGTACTCGGTCCAGCTAGCCAGGCAGTTTCAGCCTCGACCAAGCTCGCGATCTCACAGTTTGTAGCCGCGGGGGCTTTAAGGATTTTTCCTGCGAGGTCAGACGAGCTATGGATTGAGGACAGATATGCTGGCAGTGCTACAGTAGAGATTTTTCGGGTTCCCAGGTCACACTACCTAATTGGGAGGGAGGCTTGGGTCCATGCCTGCTCGCTTAGTCTGATATTTATGATAGCTTCAATTTGGAATTTTATTATATTGTCCAAGTCTTGGGTTAGATCGGGAAATTTCCACACTGGGCAGCAGCGGAGCAGGTACGTGAATTTAGGAACAAATAGACAAAACTTAATGATGAAAAGAGCAGAATGGCTGCTAATTTTAAGGAGGCGGTCCGAAAATTCATTAAATTTGGTAACCGAATTTGTTAGAAGTGGTGGAATGGCCTCATCAAAAATAGGTGAACCAAGGAGGCTTAGACTGTTCTTTGTTACTATATTGATATTTGGGGCTACACTATTAAAATTATTAACTATGGATTTATTTTGTCGTTAATGAAGAGTTCAGACTTATTAAAATTTAAATGTAAGCCAATGAGATCAAAATTTTGTTTTATCATTACTATGTCAGTAAGAACAGTCTGAGCGTCCCCGGCTATGGTACCGTCATCTAGGTACCATATATTCAAATTTGAATTTACTTTGTGGATTATCGAATTAATGGCAAACTGAAGATTGCTGGACCGAGGGGATCACCCTGCTGACATCCCACAACCGAAATAATTTCATTATTTTTGTGTAATAATTTAGAAGGACAGTGATAACACTGTAACATAAAATTGTAGATCTTCGGAACGTATAATTTAATTTCATTCATGAGGATGTCCCTGTTGACCGAATTAAAAGTATTTTTACGTCTAACTTAAGGATCACTTCACATTGATCATGTTGAGCAAAGGTGCGTACGGAATGTACCGTCGCTTCGCAACCTCCACGGGTTCCGAAGCCAACTTGTACGGGTCCGTGTTAGCCGAACACACATTTTGGCAGCCAATCGCCGCAGAGTGGACCCTACAGCAATCACACCACCATCTTTTTTAATTAAAGCTATTAAATTTGCTCCGTATAGGATAGGCGTAACTTCCTGGCACAAAGCCCCCTCCACCATGATGTTGACTAGTCCGGTTAGGGCCGAGATGACGTGGTCGCCACCTGCGCCCCCACCGTAGCTGGTGAGGTCTTTGAGGTGCTGGGGGGAGATGCCATCCAGTCCAGACGCCGAACTTATAGGGAAAGAAGCAATGGCAGCAACAACATCTTCTGCTTTGGCGTGGAGGCATGTTGCAACCTCAGATGGTGGGTCTACAAAAGGTGGGCAGGTAGGGCCTGGGGGGTGTTTCGATTGTAATGCTAAGGCGGTCTCCGGTGTATCAGGTGCTATGGTGTCATTTGAAAAAAGCAGGCGAGTGGCGCCCTTCAGTCTTGCACTTTCTCTTCAACTTTAGAGAACAAGTCTTTAGGTTTGCTATGTGGAGGCCTTGGAGGTGCCGCTGGGGGTAATTGAGTGTTAGGGGCAGTGCTATTTTTAATTTGTTTATAATATCTGTTTTATAATAATACTCGTATTATGTTCTATATATTGTTAATACAAATAAATATGCTTGCCAATTGTGATTCTATTTTGTTAGACATAAATGATAGAGACTGATTTGAAATACAAAGCTAAAATAAATACATTTCATTTTTTGAACACCATGTATTATTCTCTCCACATCATTTCGTTTATAATGTTTACACACGGGATTAGAATCCAAATACCACGGAATTAGGAGCTTCTGACTTTTTTGAATTTTTTATTAATTTAACAGTTTTAATGAACTTATAGAGTTAAATTGATGGTATTTTTCAAAAATAAAATAGCTTACACTTGTAATAAAAATAGCCTTATGTAGAAAAAGGTACAATGAATACTTAATTTTTGAGGTTCTTTCGAGATTTGGTGAAATACCATGGAATTAGATGTCCTTACCTTAATCATTACAAAAATGGCCAAGTGCGTGTCAGGCCACGCAAAAATGAGCTGTTTTAACAAAAAATGCGTTTTAAAGCTCAATATCTTGCAAACGGATTATTAAATAAAAAAATTGTCTTAGCAATCTCCAAATGTTTTTAAAATACCTATCTAATAAAAAAAAAATAACGTAAAGAGGGTTTATTTTTTTTTTTGGTTCCCCAAGAAAACATTCATTTCATAACTTTTTCAGGCCATAAGGAATGAAAACCGCCAACGTAAGATTTATACATTTTTCTCTTTTCTCAAAAACGGCTCTTACGATGTTCTTATTTTTTTATTAATTGTAGTTAAAAGGGTTCTAAGAGTATCAATGAGCATAAGCGGCATACCTACTCATGAAAATTCGAAATTTGAAATAATGAACTTTTGAATTTTCCAATGAAAGTATTTTCATTTCAATTGCAGCTGTTGAAGTATCACGAACCTAGGTCAATGATCTATCTATCCTGTTTATGTTTAGTTACTTAAAGTTTGTAAACATTAACGTTGAAGTACCCACATGGGCGTACTTACAGCTAAAGCATTATTAACCAAACAACGTTAATACGATGAGTATGACGCGACGTCAGACATGAATATTTCAGTGGAGTTCAACATACAAATAATGTAAGCTAAAAAGAGACAAAAATCATTCGGAAAGTTCGACCTGATGGATCCTTGATTATTATTTTATAATAGATACATTATATAACCTCATGCCAAAAGTGCCCGCAATAAAACTTCCACCACTCCCGGCTAGCTTGTAGCCCGGTAAGATTAATTGTTGTTATAGCGGCAATAGAAAAATATTGCATCTATGAAAAATTCAACTGCCTAATCCTATCACGGTTCATGACATACAGCCTGGTCACAGACGGACAGACAGATGGACAGCAAAATCTTAGTAGTAGGGTCTCATTTTACCTTTTGGGTAAGGAACTCTTGGTAGTGTGGCCCTCAAGTTGAGGACTCAGTGATGCCTTTACACTCCAGTTGAAGAATGCAGTTACTCTTATTACCGTGGGATCAAGAAAGCTGCAGATAAAATGTGGGTCTGTACCGCCTTTCTGCTTATCCTTTCAGAGATATAGGCGTGAATTGCTTTTATTGTACTTATTTATTATGTACAATAAAAGCAATTATACTTATCATAACTTACATCTGATATATTATTGTACAAGTCTTGATTTATTCCCAGGAGTGTATAAATTTCAGCTAGGTGTTCGTTGCAGGTTGTATGTTATATATCACGTTCTCTAATATATCCCAGGTGCAATGGCTGTCTGAGCTTACTCGTAGGCAACTAAAAGTGATATCTTATATGCGAAGTAACAAATTGTGTACGTATTTCAACCTGAACTGACTGTAACGCTTTAAAAATATGAGTGTCCGAATTGTCAGTAAAAAAGGTCCCTTTCAATTTTGACACTGTGTCCGAAAATCGTTGTGTCCGTGACATCAGCTGGTACTCGATTTTACTGGTTTATCACTGACTGTTGGGAAACCAACATGTAATTTACCAACGGTATGGTCAAATTGACCTTTAGCCATATCGGTGTTAGTACATAAGAACGTATGTGGTGGCAACACTGCAGAAATATGTATCCGCTCTCTCTTCTCTCGTGTACGTAGTTCAATATAGACGTGTGAAAGTTGTACGCTGTTGTTTCACTGGATCGGCCCCTATTCATCATAATACAGTTCACTACCACTCCATCTGGGCACGGCAATTAGGAGAAGGTCATATTTATAGATAATATATATACTCCATAAAGCCAAATTTCCTACACTGACATAAGTTGGTATAAAAAATCTGACTCTCATCATCATCAGCCTATCACTGCTAAACACAGGCCAATGCCATGCATAGACACGTTAAGTATCTATCAAATTGTTTATTAATTTCAGCTTTCTCTCTAAGTCGTCAGTAAATCTACCAATATTTAACAAACAAATATTTTTGTTTATATTACCTCGGATTAATACTTTCAAAAACATAATACTGTAAATATTTTACGAGTATTTTCTTGAAATAAACCAGCTTTGTAAACGACAGAGACTAAAAAATCAAAAAAAGGAAAACATTAAACTCTGCCTGAGAAACAAAACGTACTCTTTACGTAGAATTTTTTGAATTCGATCAAAACTCGCCGAGATATAAAATGTTGAATGTGACCATTTTTGCGCTTTAAAATGGTTGTAACTTCTTTAAAACGAATTTTTTTTTTTAAATCACAAGGTAAAAAGTGTTCTATTTTGCCCGTTTTACCCTTAGAAATCATTTTCAAAAATAAAAACCAACTTCTTATCAGTTAACAAATTAATTTGTTTACAACAATTAATATCCCAACCGCACAAATTTTGTTTTTTTACCAATCGACGCCTTTTTGTCCAAGGTTTACAAAAAGTACAAATTTTTATTGGGGAAATCACATTTTCACTGATTGGTCAGTCATTTTCATTTATAAGCACTTTTTCGGGGGTTTGCCGCTTACCTATTTGAACCTACTTATTATTTAAACTCGGGGTACACTACATAAATACGAATAACATTATTCCGTCAGTCACAAATACGAATTTCCTAATTCCGAATATTACAACTCCAATTGATCATTATTCCTATTTTTATAATTCCTAAATTTCAATATTCCTAACGTTTATAATTGCTACTCTCAAAATACCGAGCTTCAATAGATCGAATAACAAAAAGTCCGACTTAATGATATTTCGAAACAAGACAAGCAAGACACATAAACAAATAATTGCTCATCAGAAATAGGTATAAAATTATATGAGGAGGTAGAATTAAAAAAATAATGACAGATGCGTTGTCTATTTTGAATAAATATAAAAATATTTGTTGTATGTTTCCCAATTTTTTTATTTAAAACAGATAATTCCGACGCTTCGCCGGCCGCTGCCGCGGCACGCTCTCTTCCCTTACTCGGCTCGCGCTCTGTTGTGGTCACAGTTCTAACCTAACCTAACCCACTTCTATCCATTCCAGATACCCAGACCAGACTGCGTGAAGTTGGTTCTGCAGCGATTCCTTTCTGTCACTAAATTCTGTAGAACAAACATGTTGACTTTTAGTTTATTCCAAGTATTGAAAATCGGAATGTCGTGTTTCGGACCGAGAACCCTTCGAGCATTTGACTCTTCGAACGTATGAGTAAACTAACAAATCGCATTAATGACTTTCGGTAAAATAAGTTTCGTGATTTTTAATAATATACATTACAATTCTTAGGTATTATGAAATTCGGACTTTTGAAAGTCGACGCTTCGCCGGCCGCTGCCGCGGCACGCTCGCTTCGCTCGCTCGGCTCGCGCTCTGTTGTGGTCACAGTTCTAACCTAACCTTACCCACTTCTACCCATTCCAGATACCCAGACCGGACTGCGTGAAGTTGGTTCTGCAGCGATTCCTTTCTGTCACTAAATTCTGTAGAACAAACATGTTGACTTCAGACTTGAATTCGGACCTTTGAAAATCAAAACATCGAAATTTGGAATAAAGTTTTTCGGAGTATTTGGGTGTTCCCTCTCGAGCACTTGGAGTTAAACTACCTAATATTAACTATTCACGGTCAAAAATGGTTTATACAACTGGATAGTGCCGTTAGGTGGGTACTTACATAAAGGGCGTTTTCACATTGCGGTGGGTAACCATACACCAAAAATGACAAAATAGAACGATGTTGTAATTTTATCTTTTTGGTATCAAAAAGGGTTTGAAGATACGAAAAGTTACGAGTGCCAGCGTATTATCATACTTGTAATTGCTTACGCCATTACACTTCTATTATGTAGGTACAGCAGTAAACCTTAACATAGGCAATTTTACTAATAAATATACATGCGAAGGTTTGTATTTGTTTGTGCGTGTACCTATGTGTAGTTTGTATCCTGGCAGGAACGCCATATGATAAAGGATTAATTATTCGATTAAAACACTAGCTTGGATGAAACAATACTGCTTTGTTTAATGATTTACATGTATATTGGTTACATACAGAGTGTTAGGTAGACGTTATATATACGTGTACACTCACACATCACATTAGCACGTAGGTATTTACTTACTTGTAAGTACTCAAATTATTTTGATGAAATTGCAAAATGTAGTTCTTATACCGATGATGTGTTTCTTTGGGAATTGGGACCAAGAAAACTGTACCACCCGGCAGAAATCAGCTAGTATTTGATACATAACTGGATGATATATAATTTATTGCCGAACTTGGTCTAGCTAGACTATACATAGGTTTGTTCAAAGGACACGCGTGGGTTGTAAAAAAAACATGTTCCTCGACCTAAAAGCCCGAGTGGAAATTACGTAGGCGTTTGTAGGTGGATAATACATTACTAATATTACAAAACGGTAAAATTTTGTGAGCAAACGACTTTGGATGTTAGGAATAATGTTTGTTACCAGTTAGTTACTGATGCGCCCTGGGGTTATGCTACCAAGGACGTACCCGGGGCCCGGGACTCCCGGTAATGAACGTTTGGGCGGAAATTCTACAAAAAATAAGTCGTTTAAGTACCTATTAATTAGATATTAACTTTAAACTATCGCGTTTCATAAATCGATATTAAGTATGTATATTATTCTTCGGGATCTAAGACCAATCATTCCGTGTGTCCCTTGAATTTACTTGAATTTACCCATATGATTCGTGTTAATTCCCGTAGAATGCTTTAATATTTTTCGATTTTGACTTTTCTTTCATTAATTGAAAGGAATGGAGGGGGGGGGGGGGGGGGGAGGTCTGAAATCAAAAGTATTATTTTTAGAATGGCTAGCTTTACCAACTTGATTAAGATACTCAAAGAACCTACAAAATACGGCGCCGAAGACGGGAACATAAAAAGTAAGCCATAAAAATTGAGCCCCTGATACAAGCTTTACTTTCAACGAGATAAAATTTAAGAGGGGTATTGTCGCACACATCTACAGCTGCACATTTGAATTATATGTTTGGAAATGAGATGTGAGATCAATAATTAAATAAATACATATTTGGACATTCTCACTCAACGTCATCTAGCCCAAACTAGGCTTATAAACTTGTGCCATGGGATCTAGACAACTGATACCTATTCTAAGGAACCTATATGTAAATTACACCGTAGTAAACTTCAGAGCACAGGTTTTAATCTTACTTGATAGACGATAAAAATATAATCATTTATTTACAATAAGAATTACAATATACATAATTAAATACTAAAAATATTTACATTACAAAATAAAATAAAATAACGTTTATTATCTTTGAAATTTTTAGAAAATTATTTAGATTCGTCAAAAGTTGGTGTGACTCTACCGAGGGTTCCAAAATGCAACGAGACTGAGAAGAACCCTCAAGAAATCTTAAATCTAATACAGAGTTATTTAGAAAGGAGCAATTCCCAGGCAGCCTTGTCATCTAAGAAATCATTAATACTATAATAAGCTTTATGGCACAATTTACGTTTTATTAGTTTTTTAAATTTATTAACAGATAAATTTGCTATTTCGGTTGGCAATGTATTGTACATTCGAATAAAGTTCCCCGCAAAAGAATTACTCACTTTATGAAGCCTAAATTTAGGAACAGCCAGTTTATCCTTATTTCTTAAGTTTAGATTATGATTATCACTATTTTTCACAAATTTGCTTTTGTTCTTGTGGGTATACAATACAAACTTATCTCTTAATGACTCCCGAGACCCCATTCCATAGATAGTCCGGACAGCCCTCTTCTGCAACACAAAGATGCATTCAATATCGGCAGCGTTACCCCACAGTAGTATACCATATGTCATGATACTGTGGAAGTAGCTGAAGTAGACAAGACGCGCCGTTTTAATGTCTGTAAGTTGTCGGATCTTTTTGACAGCATAGGCTGCTGAACTAAGCCTGGCCGAAATGTTCCCGATATGAGGCCCCCATTGCAATTTGGAGTCTAACGTTATGCCCAGAAAGACAGTGTCATCGACCAATTCTATTATATCATCCCTAACCTTAACACTGGTTTTAATAAGTCTTACATTAGGTAAGGTGAATCTTACACATTTAGTTTTATTTTCATTTAATAATAAATTATTAGCACAAAACCAGTGGACTATCCTAGAGAGGGCAATGTTTACATCGGCAAGTTCGCGCTGTCCACGTTTAACTTTAAATATTAAAGAAGTGTCATCAGCAAACAAAACTACCTCGTGGTCGTCTCTTATGAGGTGAGGGAGATCATTAATATATACTAGAAAAAGAAAAAGAACAGAATATCTAATTACAGAATATCGTTTAAAAAATCCTCCGTATTGCCGACTGGAAAGGTTCCCAGAATGCTGGCTGTGTTACCACGTTGGATGGCGATATTTATTCTTTGGGTCAGAAAATAGCCAGCCTTCTGGTCTACACGCTTAATCGATGCTTCTCAGCATCGATTAAGCGTGTAGCAATGTCTCTATAAAGGCGGCGAGCACTCGGACCCCATGACCCCAGTGTCTCAACCCCAAACGCTCAAATATGTAATCACCTGCTAGGTTAGCATATTTACGCCGTTTGAGGCCTTCAGCCGATGCAGCAGCAGCGCCGGCACATCCGTAACATCGGTACTGATCAATTCTGGTTGCTGGAATTTAAGTTCGGATAACAAATTGGATTTTTTTTTGCACTCTACCTTCCTAGCCTGATATGATAAAGCAATAGACTTGACACATCCTAGGTACTAACGTAGGATCAACAAAGTTACCGGCCAATGTGGATGTGTAATTCGCCTCTGCCTACCCCTCGAGGATATAAGCTTGATTGTATGTATGTATGTATGTATGCACAAGACTAAACAGCGTTTTTACAATTAGGTACCTACATTAATAAATACACTAACTTGTACATTTATTCCATTTATTTTTTAGTGTGAAATACCTGATCGGTTTTGCCTTACGGCATAATAAAAGGAGTTGAGGTATTCCTCATAGTGTGCATTGTCAGGATAATTTGAGAGTTCGCTAATGTTTTTCCGCTAGATTTAGGACCAAACTTTACCCCGTGACCCGCAGTTCCAGGCATCAGTTACCAATCTAAGTAGATAATATTCCACTCTGCAGTCCGGGCTCCTATGGCTATTATGGTGTGACACCTCATCCCCCACTGGCGTGGAAAGTGGCGGAAATACTTTCCGCGCTTGATGATAAAAATCTTTGTTAGGTACAGCTTAAATATCTTAGCTACAGCGGAAATAAAAACACTGAAAAATAGCTGGGCATGTATAGATGAAACTTATATTCAAAACTCGTTAGCTCTATAAAACTTTTAAGTCAGGTAGAAATGAAATTCGAAATAAAAAAAGTAAAGAAATTTCTCCGAGGGTTCGGTATAAATTTGTTTTTGGGACGTATTTGTCCCAGGGACGGCTGAGTGATTATAGTAATAATATCAACTGACCTTCATAAATAATATTGTTTGTTTTTAATCAAAGCAATTTCGAATATATATGATAGTAAACTCTTTGACAGTTTCATTTTCATATAATAACAGGCCTCTATTTTATCCACGAGTAGCAGGAAAACAAAACACCGTAAAAACGTAGTACGAGTATGTAAGTACTATTCCCTATTCTGTGGTACTATTCCCTATTCTGTGACGTTGTCTTCAATGAATTGATTACGTCACAATTAATTTTCTTCCCCGATACTTTTTGCTATAGGTACTATAATTATAAGACTTCTCGTGAAGTGTATCATTACTATTCATTATTAAAATGTGATCGCTGGTAACCACGACTTAACCTCATGTTATTTCTGTAATTGACGAGAGTTTTGGATGACGTTATTCGTTAATTAACTTACAAATTCTTACATCCATTACGTACGTACTCTTGGAGACTATGGATCTTCCCTTGATAGGAAATTGGCACTATTTTTCTACTTTTTCATCTCTTATGCTCTGAAATTGGCGCTCTCACTACGACCGAGCGCCAAAATATTCGTCAGAAATGGGAGACTTTCATCCCTTGGTTAACAATCTACTATTATCACAGATATCAATCGATCTATGACTAATATATAAAATAATATAGGATATAATACTTATACTTTATTGTACTACACCGAAACATGTAGGTACAGGTGTATGTAATAATATTCTTAAAAGTATAAAATATCTACTTATGTCTTAGCGTACAGTTGTACACAAATTAAAAAAGCAGGATTCCATAATACAGTCATATTTATGGCGCACTTACTAAAAAGTGAATTCACACAGGGAACATAGGTTGGACAAGTTAAAAGATTAGGATTTTAGAATGCCCTTGAGATTGTATAAGAACATAAATTGAAACGGCCGTAGCCTACGTATCGGAATTGCGATCAGAAGTCGTGGTTTTGAGTTCAAATTCAGGCTATACTTTTAACGCTAGAGGGAAAACTGGCCTCAAAACATCTAATCAACTACAATATTTATCTCTGAGTGAGAGTTACAGAGTTGTGGAGCGAATTGTTCCCGCTGCCATTTCTGCTTTCCCGGTGCCGCAGGTGTGATTTTAAATAGATTTGGTAAATAAAATAATTCAGCACTGACTATAATACGAATCTACTATAGCCTATTTCTTCATAGATTAAGTAGATTTATTGCGATTAGTATCACATTTAAATTCTCGAAAATACACAACAATCTCACCATCACAGCTACGTAAATACAAAGATAGACGATACTCCCTTTCGCTCTGCCGCTTGACTCTGGGGTTTGTCATAATTCATAGCTACACATCGTTGCCGCCGAAGAGAAACTGTCGGTCTTCACAACCTAATGGTCCACAACGCCGCACATATTTTCTGAAAATGTCACTTATAAACAATCATACTTTAACGGTAGAACTTAATAATCAACCACACAGACAACTGAGCATTAATAATGGTTCTAGCAGACGCCCGCGGCTTCGCCAGCAGACAAATTAAATACACAAAAACCTTCCTCAAGAACCACTCTATACATTGGTGAAAACCGCATCAAAATCCGTTGCGTAGTTTTAAAGATCTAAGCATGCATACGGAACGGGCGAGTTTGTTTTGTACTAAGATGTGATTCAGCACTTTAGTAACTATTCAGTACCTACTATTTCGAAGTCATAAACTGCATCTAAACGATTATAACTACAATGTAGGCAAGCTACAGTGTCCAAAGTTAGGTACTGACGTTTTACTTGAAGTGAATACTAAATGGATCAGTTCGTGAATCCCCCTAACTACTCAGAAATTGGTAATTCATTGATCGTGCTTCGAATTTTATGCGACCAATTAGTTTAACTACGTGGTCGAGTCTACTTGCATGTTCAAATAAAATGAAAGTGGATTGAATTTGTCGACAACTATTTCATTAGGTCATCGTTTATCTTGATTCACCAAAAACCATTCTGTAGATTTTGCGTTCATTACGAACAGCATACGGGACCGCGTTCCGTAATATGGCTGTATGTAACTTTGTAGTTCGTATACCTACTAGTGATCATGAAAACGCGTCAAACACAGACTTACAATTACCGGAATGTAACCGGAATTATTTTCAGAATGGGACCAAATTGAAACGAGAGCACTTGGGAAACAGTAGCTTTCAAATTACCCAACGACGCGGATTTCGTAACAAACATTTACAAAAATACAGTCTAATTCAGAACCTCCTCCTTTTTTGAAGTCGGTATTAAGCCATAGTTTGTATTTTTTCACAGGTCAGGCTAGTTGGGACCGCAGTTTTCTTTGCAATTAGTCAATTGCGAATATTAGAAATTAATTAGTAAATTATCGTGTCTGTCAAATGATTATACAGTTAGGTCCATCCAAGTATGCTCGCTGATGTGTTGAAAGAATATTAATCTACACAAAACCGAAGCTCTACGATTCAATATGATTTCAAAATGAGTTTTATTAATTCTTATCAAAATGTTATGACAGTTTGCGAGTAGGTAAAGTACCAGAGCACAAAGGTAGACTTACATACATAATTGAATGCAGGTCTGCATTAATAAAACATGTACATAACATTGTATATTCTGGAATGTTCGATGAAATGTAAGGGACACAAATACGACTCAGTATTGAGACATCATTTACTTTTTCTATGGCACTTATTCAGGATGTTGTTGTCATAAAAGATTTCATGATTTTCCGTCATAAATATCTGGGTGTTCTATTTACAAAACGTCAATAAAGCAGACACATCTTCTAAACTACACAGGCACAGGTAACCTACCTAATCTCTATATATATAAAAATGAATCGCTATTTCCCTTGGTCACGACATCACGCGTGAACGGCTGGACCGATTTGGATAATTTGGGTCTTAAAATATTCGTGGAGGTTCAGGGAAGGTTTATAAGCAAAATTTCAGGCGGTACGAAGTTCGCCGGGACCACTAGTAAAATATAAAAATAATGTGAGTGCCGACGCTGCTTCTGCATCGGCTGAAGGCCTCAATCGGCGTAAATATGCTAACCTTGCAGGTGGTTACATATTTGAGCCGTTTGGGGTTGAGACACTGGGGTCATGGGGTCCGAGTGCTCGCCGCCTTTATTTACTACATTACATTACGCTTAATCGATGCTTCTCAGGACCAGAAGGCTGGCTATTTTCTGGCCCAAAGAATAAGTATCGCCATCCAACGTGGCAACACAGCCAGCATTCTGGGAACCTTCCCAGTCGGCAATGACGCGGAGGATTTTTTAAAAGATATTTTGTAATGTAAATATTTTTAGTATTTAATTATGTATATTGTAATTCTTATTGTAAATAAATGTAACACATGTGTGTGTGTGTAAATAAAATTCACAAAAAAAAGTATTGTGGCCGATATAAAAATATAAACATAAAAAGGTTTTTTTTTTATTATTTTCTGTCTGTATGTAACATATCTGCGAAGATACTGAACGGGTTTTCTTGCGGCTTCCACAGGTAAGATTAAGCTCAACTTAGAGCAACATATTAGGCCGCCGGGCGCCACTGGAAATACCTTCTGCATGTGAACCAGAGACGCCCGGCAATGGACGTAAGAGCGGCGGAATTAAAAAAAAAAGAAAAGCACATTAGGCGTTTCATCAAATCGGATGCCAGGCGATTCCACGCGGGCGGAACAGCGGTCGTCAGCTAGTATAATACTATATTAAAGTAATGGTTGCAGTAAAAGTGTGGAGTTTGGTAGAAATTAGGTCATGGTAAGACGCCTTCTTTAAATATTCCTTGTGCAATAGTACAAAAACCTAGTATTTTATTGACCATGGAATTATACATTAAACGAGTTGGTCAAGCAATAAAAGTATTTTTCTGTTGCATTAAGTGTTATGTGCGTACTGAGGATAAAAGCAAGTGTAATCCCAAGAGCATCGTAGAAAAACTAACGTAATGAAAATACGAGTACTACAAGAACATTTTATGAGGTTCTCGAACGAAACTCGAACCAAAGTATCAGTTTATTTAACACAGCAAATACTCACTTTTTAATTCGATGACGTTATGGGTACAAAATTTTCGGATAGGTATACTGTGTGCGAATTTACACTTTTAAATTAGGAATATTTTCACCGACTATTCGGACACCAAATTAAAAGCTGTTTCGTACAGTCAATATATAAAACGTAAGCTTAACTTATACACTTATACATATGTATAAGTGTATAAGTTAAGCTTACGTTATTAGTTATTAAGTTATTAAGCTTACGCTTACCCAGTCTCTAAAGTAAGTACATCAATTATATAATTGATGTACTTACTTTAGAGACTGGGTAATACTATATCTATATCTATACACGCTGATTTTATCATCGTCAGCAGTCGAAAGGGTTCGCTCTTGGAATAATATTTGGATTCCTTTTTTAACATCTAAATTACTGTACTGATAATAATTAAAAAAATAGTCATTTCTGTAATTCTTCTCACTCGATCAAGTTTAACATTAGTAGCAGTACGATATTTCATTGATGAATTGACGCGGACGGGCGCGGCGCTCTCGCCAGGCTCAAGGCTGCACGTCTCGCACACACACATCCATCCTTCGAGCGCTTCTAAGTACCGCGCAAATCATGTGTTAGGGAGCAGTGACCCCTCGCAGCCACTATGGCCAGTATCACTACGAAACATACCTACTTGAACATAAAATACACACTCCAATTTCTCCTTCGTACTTTACACGGGCTTAGGACCGTCTGTAATACCTACTTTATTATTAACAATAGCGACTTAATGACTTTGAACTATGTAATAATAATAATAAAAATACACTGAACTACAACTGACTGCGAGCTATTTACAAATAAAATCAAACTTACATACATATTTACAGTTTATTTACACTAATTTACAGTTCTTTGTACCGAAGTAACTGCTCGATATGGAGTCCTATCCTTTCGATACACAAACGTGCACGTGTTGATTGATTGTCTTTCAACTTGTTCGATGTGTCTCTATCACTTTTCACAATATCAAAAGCGTCCACTATCGCACTGCGTAGTTCTTCGCGGGTTTGATGACTTCCATTTGGGAATAATCATTCAAACGTCCTCGGGCTTGTGCATGTAACGGTGTCCGGAACTGTGGTCGAGTAAGCGCTGGGTTGCAGCCAAGATGGTCCCGCGTGTCGGCACTTGAGGATCACTGACTCCTCGTAGCCGTAACGCATTTAAGTGCTCCGGCTGGGAGTACAATCGCCTAGCCTCTTGTAGGTTGTGGTTAGCAATGGCATACAATTGTACCATTGCTAGATACTCCACGTTCGAATATTCGTACTGACGACTCATTTTACTCACTGACACACGATTACGCAACAGACACCGGCGCTGTCACGAGGTGTACTGGACAGGCGAGCCGCAGCCCGCAGTGTCGGCGAGGTGGGGGCCGGCGCGGCGGCGGCGGCGTACGCTTGCTTTGTGCCAGCGCATTGTTGAATGAAAACGAACTGTACCGTAACTACCGTTGTAAAACTTAAGTATTTAAGAGAGTGAGTCCACTACAACGGGTTCTCATTTGATGTCTAGAAACTAAATATTTTTTTATAGATTTCTAAAAAAAATGTGTTTGTTTTTCTAAGTAATGCTGCCAGTTGGTTCAAAACTTATTCCGAAAGCGAACCCTTGCGTAGTGCTGACGGTAATAAAATCAACGTGTATATAGTATTACCCAGTCTCTAAAGTAAGTAAGAAATTATAAAACGTAATATGAACTGTGGTCTACTATAACTATGTAATAATAATAATAAAAATACACTGAACTACAACTGACTGCGAGCTATTTACAAATAAAATCAAACTTACATACCTATTTACAGTTTATTTACACTAATTTACAGTTCTTTGTACCGAAGTAACTGCTCGATATGGAGTCCTATCCTTTCGATACACAAACGTGCACGTGTTGATTGATTGTCTTTCAACTTGTTCGATGTGTCTCTATCACTTTTCACAATATCAAAAGCGTCCACTATCGCACTGCGTAGTTCTTCGCGGGTTTGATGACTTCCATTTGGGAATAATCATTCAAACGTCCTCGGGCTTGTGCATGTAACGGTGTCCGGAACTGTGGTCGAGTAAGCGCTGGGTTGCAGCCAAGATGGTCCCGCGTGTAGGCACTTGAGGATCACTGACTCCTCGTAGCCGTAACGCATTTAAGTGCTCCGGCTGGGAGTACAATCGCCTAGCCTCTTGTAGGTTGTGGTTAGCAATGGCATACAATTGTACCATTGCTAGATACTCCACGTTCGAATATTCGTACTGACGACTCATTTTACTCACTGACACACGATTACGCAACAGACACCGGCGCTGTCACGAGGTGTACTGGACAGGCGAGCCGCAGCCCGCAGTGTCGGCGAGGTGGGGGCCGGCGCGGCGGCGGCGGCGTACGCTTGCTTTGTGCCAGCGCATTGTTGAATGAAAACGAACTGTACCGTAACTACCGTTGTAAAACTTAAGTATTTAAGAGAGTGAGTCCACTACAACGGGTTCTCATTTGATGTCTAGAAACTAAATATTTTTTTATAGATTTCTAAAAAAAATGTGTTTGTTTTTCTAAGTAATGCTGCCAGTTGGTTCAAAACTTATTCCGAAAGCGAACCCTTGCGTAGTGCTGACGGTAATAAAATCAACGTGTATATAGTATTACCCAGTCTCTAAAGTAAGTAAGAAATTATAAAACGTAATATGAACTGTGGTCTACTATAACTATGTAATAATAATAATAAAAATACACTGAACTACAACTGACTGCGAGCTATTTACAAATAAAATCAAACTTACATACCTATTTACAGTTTATTTACACTAATTTACAGTTCTTTGTACCGAAGTAACTGCTCGATATGGAGTCCTATCCTTTCGATACACAAACGTGCACGTGTTGATTGATTGTCTTTCAACTTGTTCGATGTGTCTCTATCACTTTTCACAATATCAAAAGCGTCCACTATCGCACTGCGTAGTTCTTCGCGGGTTTGATGACTTCCATTTGGGAATAATCATTCAAACGTCCTCGGGCTTGTGCATGTAACGGTGTCCGGAACTGTGGTCGAGTAAGCGCTGGGTTGCAGCCAAGATGGTCCCGCGTGTAGGCACTTGAGGATCACTGACTCCTCGTAGCCGTAACGCATTTAAGTGCTCCGGCTGGGAGTACAATCGCCTAGCCTCTTGTAGGTTGTGGTTAGCAATGGCATACAATTGTACCATTGCTAGATACTCCACGTTCGAATATTCGTACTGACGACTCATTTTACTCACTGACACACGATTACGCAACAGACACCGGCGCTGTCACGAGGTGTACTGGACAGGCGAGCCGCAGCCCGCAGTGTCGGCGAGGTGGGGGCCGGCGCGGCGGCGGCGGCGTACGCTTGCTTTGTGCCAGCGCATTGTTGAATGAAAACGAACTGTACCGTAACTACCGTTGTAAAACTTAAGTATTTAAGAGAGTGAGTCCACTACAACGGGTTCTCATTTGATGTCTAGAAACTAAATATTTTTTTATAGATTTCTAAAAAAAATGTGTTTGTTTTTCTAAGTAATGCTGCCAGTTGGTTCAAAACTTATTCCGAAAGCGAACCCTTGCGTAGTGCTGACGGTAATAAAATCAACGTGTATATAGTATTACCCAGTCTCTAAAGTAAGTAAGAAATTATAAAACGTAATATGAACTGTGGTCAATAGCAATTTTGCCCCAATTTTCGCAAACCGTGTTTGGCGTATCCTTGTACAGATGAGCAATTATATCACAGATTTATTGTCATAAGAAGAATACTATACTAGGTATCTGGTATATATAAACAAAATAGGCTGCCTCAGATTTTGATCTATGGGTTTACCCATAGATCAAAATCTGAGGCAGCCTATTTTGTTTTTTAATTCTGCGGCCTAAGGCCGTGGTCTCCTACGTCCACTGCCGAGCGCCTCTGGTTAGCACTAGTAAGAATTTCCAGTGGCGCCCGGCATCTGAGGCAGTCTAGAAAAAATGTTTGTATTTTTAGCGCCATTCGCCGATATTTTCTTATTCTAATTCAAATCGTAGTGGATTTTTCCATGTTAGACCCCACTGTCCACACAATAACAATTATGTAGAACGTTTTATGATACTTTTTAGTAAAGTGCCTACTACCTACCTACTTACTTCTTTTCATAAAGGTAACCTTCTATACTTACTAACTGTTATACAATGTGTATTAAAATTAAATAATCTACCCGCATGGGGCTTCATCAAGTTCCCGTTTAACGGCGGTAGGCTCGCCTGCTAATAGGTACTTAGGACGAGCAAAGTTACTGGCTAAAAGTAGGCATATGTCGCCCGCTTGACAAATTATATACACAAAAACCTTCCTCTAGAACCACAGTGAAAACCGCATCAAAATCAGTTGCGTAGTTTTAAAGATCTAAGCATGCATACAGAGGCAAGCGAGTTTGTTATATACTACCTATGTTATGACACCTATGACTATCCCTTCGGGAACATAGGCGTGATTTTATGTAACGAAAAATAGAAATTCAGCACAAAGGGAAGAAATTGCGTCTTTTGTACGGCGGTTGACAGAAATAAAAACAGCCTATTCTATTAATCGACTTGCTTTGCAACAAACAGAACATTTTTCACATGTGTTATATTCCGTGTAAAGCTAGGCAATCTACGTGAAAAAAAAACAGAATTTGTGTTTTTCACCCTCCACCACTTTCCTTTCATTTGTGACGTCATTGACATGTCATTTGTTTAGAACATTATTTTGAATTTTCTTCGATCTCATCATCCAGTGGCGTTCTAAATATAACTAGGTATGCAATGCATGCTGCTAATTGCAAATGTTGAGCGGAGCAAATGGTTTTATTACATATCAGAATCAGAATCGAACACTTAAATTAATTAATCGAATGAAAAAAAAACTATTTTCATTGTTGACGCACGTGTTTCCATTGCAACCATTTAATCATCTGGTTTTTCGGTGATGTCCAGGACATTTTCGGTGATTATTCCTCCGTGGTCAGCTCTATTTTCATGATTTCAGATAAATGCACTCCCGGGTATGATGTCGACCAGCATGCCAAATTTGGTCAAAATCGGTCGAGCCGTTTCGGAGGAGTAGGCACACAAACGATTTACACTTGTCGCCTTAAGGGCCCCATATACGGTACGATTCATCACTACGATCCGTCGCCTCAGACCGATCGAAACGACGGATCTGTAATGTATGTTACGATCGTTAACGATTTACTTGATCGCAGACGACATCGTAGATCGCAACAAAAACCTATGCAATCATGAATATCGTAACCATGAATCGATAGTGTATGAGCTCTTGCGATCATCGATTCGATTTTTGTCTGTCTGACGCCAGCCGCCGTACGCTTTTCTAGGTTTTCTTGTTTTCTTCTGTAACATAATAAAGTTACCGCCACGGACGAGAAAAGAAGTTCGTTTTCCATTTTACAGGGCACGTATTAAATTTTTGAGCATGTCTTAATCATTCCATTTCAAATGAATAAATGATCGATCGTAACGACCAATCGCTTTGTGTATGAGCGTCAACATAACAGATCAGTCGACTCGATCGGTCTGAAGCGACGGATCGCAACGACGAATCGTACCGTATATGGGGCCCTTAAGATTGAGCTCCGCTTCGCTCTGCACAATTATTAAATACTTCTCTAGAGTCTTACATGGTTAGGCTTTTATAGTAGCCTAGATTCGTAAGATTCCCTTTATACAAACAAAGATGTGATGAGTAGTAATCACACGCGGCGAACAAATTTCGCTTGTAGGCAATAAATTCATTGCAAAAACATGAGCACAGATGCGAGCATAGTTAGTTCAGTTCTACGTACGAGCGTAGGTAACCTATACCTCACATGTTAAAAGAACATTGCTCTTTGGACTATGTAATCGGATTCGTATTTTTATAACTAGTGGTTCTGTGACTTCGGGTGCGGCTTTGTTTATTCTTAAATTGTATTTATTTGCATGACTTTTGATTTTATTTATATGGGTTGCTATGGTTACGGATTGCATTCTTGACAGACCGTAGACTTCGGGAGCTTTGTTCAGAACATTTATTTTTCAATTAGAAAATTGAAAAAAAATTGAAAGAGTAATAAAGAATTATTACTCTTTCATTTTTCATCCAATCCAAAAAATATCATTCATATGTTATTCATTGTAAGCAAGGAGTGTGTAAAGTTTCATGAAAATCGGTTGATAAATACGGCCTCAAACATGATCTGAAGGAACCCGTAGATGTAGAGATGTAGAGGTACAGACGAAAGAAATTCTCCCCAGTCTGCAAGTTGAAACGGAGACTTCGGTCGCTTCGCTCCCTCAGTCAATAACAATGACAAGACCATTGCCATTAAAAAAATATTATAAGTAGATACCTACCTACACCTTCACGAACGAATTCATGTGATTTGTAAGAACAAGTTTCGAATTATTTTTATCGATGGTTGAAATAAAACTACGCGAGGATTTTTTTTTGTTAAATTTAAACACTATATTGATTTTGTTTATACAAAATAAAACCGGCCAAGTGCGAGTTGGACTCACGCACAAAGGGTTCTTTAGTATTTGTTGTTATAGCAGCAACAGAAATACATCATTTGTGAAAATTTCAACATTTCAACTATCATGGTTCAGAGATACAGCTCAAGAAAGACGGACGGACAAAGTGCGAAGTGTCATTAAAAGGGTTCCCGTTTTACCCTAATAAATGCATATAGGTTGGATCAAAAAAAATAACATTTTAACGAATACAGAAAGTATTTACTTATGAATGATTGCTTAGATAAAGAAAATAATCCCTTACAATTATTACCTCCCATTTATTTCCCCTATGATTCAAAGGAAACGGAAGTTATCTCTGACATCAGTATAAGGGCAGATATATGGCAACCATATAGTTAATGACATTTTATTATCTTCTTACAAAAGTTATTCTATCATAAAGATAGTGCAGACCCTTTTGTGTAAATTGCAAATGCGTGCACAATGTGAAAAGGAAAGTTACCTATGTGGTGGAATGGGCGAGGTGAAGGGATGGCGAGGAATTTAGAGAATGCCATTCTATGGTACCGGTGGGTGATTTGGTTGGTAATTGAGTTGTTTTGCAACAACAAACGAAGTTCTTTACATTTAAATAATGACGTCGCTTCCGCTATCTATTTGTTTTTATGTTGACACTGTGGAGTGACCTCACGATGAATGCGGTGCAACTCAATGTATGAGAGACTTCGTTTATTATTAAGATTAAATATTTATTTATAACATTTATTTTTCAGAAAATTTGATTGTCATATACATACATACTTAAATACCTACCGTATTTAAGTATGACTTAAAAATTTAAGGTACCAATACACATGCTACTTTCTCGTGCGTTTCGCTACCTTATTATCTTTATGCTGAACACACACACATCTACGTGGAGTCGTCCGAATCTGGAAGACTAGGTATTCAATGCGGATAAAGCATGCGAGGTTACACGAGATTTCATATACTTACAAAATTCTGAAATTCGTTTCGTTGGACTCGTTAGGCGTTTTCGGTTTGAAATATGTGTTCACCAACTGTAAGGTAACGTTTGAGTTTAAAATGCTACGCAAACTAGTTTAAGTTAGTCTGTGTTGTTAGGAAGAGCAGCGGAGAGTAGTTAATGCCAGTGACTTCACACTATCTTGCCTTCGTCTCTTCCTAGGATGAAAAGGGAGTGAAATCTTGAAGATTATAGAACAGCCGTGACCAACTAATAACGTGAACTCCGTAACACTTTGTATGATCAAACTAAATTACGCATGCTACATATTTATATTATTAGCGTGTGTAGTAAAAAAGTTTTAAAATATTTTTTCTTATACTTACTTACATACCACCAGACATTGTTCTATTGTTATTCAAGGAAACAACCGAGATTCAATAACACCTATTAAATAAAATTACTGAAAATATTGCGTTGTGAAAAGAATTGTCTGAATGTAGATATTACTAAATAAAATTTTCTTTAATGTTATCATGTTTTTCGAGAGGGATTACGAACACAGACACAGACGAAAACAGGCAACTTTTAAAAATATATTATGACAACCTTTTTCTTGTGGAGTTTAATAAAAATTAGTTGATAGTCTTTTAGACTTTTGAAAACTACGATTAGTTGGAGCATAGTGTAAATAATATTGGTTTCGGCCTCCCTATGAATTTTAATAGACAATAGAGGAAAGCCTTCTTAGTACATATATAAAAGAATACCTAATATCGATAATTAACGGGAAAAAACAAATAAAGTGTGTGTGTCAGTTCCGACGCACGACTGGAGTTTACTCCTTAGGTACGAGTATCTAACCATAACAAATTAGAAAGTTGCGCACTAGAGGTAGAGGTATGAAAATCGATTCTTAAGGAGTAAACTCCAAAAATCCGAGGGGTAAAACCTACTAACAAGTAACGAAAATCGTGTCACGTTTTTGGTGCGCAACTTTCTAATTTGTTATGGTTAGATACTCGTACTTAAGGAGTAAACTCCAGTCGTGCGTCGGAGCTGACACACACACTTTTTTTTTCTCATACCGGGCGCCTTATATATGAAAATCGATTCTTAAGGAGTAAACTCCAATAATCAGAACTCAAACACATAATCAGGTGGAAAAAAATGGTACTGTAATTATCGACCTCTGAGCAAAATAGGTAAAGTATGTCGGTTACGTCAGCGTTAAGATGTGACGCCATTCAAGGTCAATGTTACTACTTGACAATAGTAGATATTTTAAAGTTAGAACTCATCATGCATCATTCGGAAGTAAGATTATCTATAATATAAAAATGAATCGCTGAATGTGTTGTTAAACGCAAATCTCGAGAGCAGCTGAACCGATTTCGCTGATTCTTTTTTTGTTGTGAAAAAAAAAAATTAGCGTTACATTAGGAAAAATTATGCGGTATGAAGTTCGCCGGGACAGCTAGTACGTAATTAATAAATATTATTAGAAATGACACGACGACAAAGACGAAAAGTGTTAGTGTCATTATATTTTTTATACCATTAAACTCATTGCAAAAATATAAACATAATTTTCCTAAATAATTAGTAGTCCATATCCGAAGAAATCATAGTTTCTAAAGTAAATGTAAAGTACACTATTGTAAAGGATTACTATCTCACTTCCTTTACCTCCATTTTCATTTCGCTAACTCTATCTATATATTTAAGTATCCTTTAATATTTAAAATCAGGCATTTTCCTGACTAATACTTTGTCCCCTATCTATCTCTTGAACTTCAATACGATCCACTCTCTCTGTAAATCCTTTTATTTTCAATATATAATATTTGTATTACATTGTTCACAGCCCCTATCAATTCGAATTTTTTTTTCCATCCTAAGGTTGTCTGGAAGAAATTGCTTTTTAGCAATGAGGTCGCCTGTTGTACATTCTTTTTAAAAAATGAGTAAAAAATTTTTTTCTCTTTTTTTCTGTGTACAATAAAGAGTACCTATTTGATTTTATTTGACTATTGCATTGAGCTTGTTCACTTTAACATAAATAAGTATAACTTTAAATACCTATAGCATGCGCATTTGTCAAATGTATTGATAAAAACCAGTCAAGTACGAGTCAGACTCGCGCACAAAAGGGTTTTGTACCAAAACGGCAAAAAATCATGTTTGTTGTATGGGAGCCCCTTTAAATTTATTATATTCTGTACTTTAATATTTGTTGTTATAGCGACAACCGAAATACATCGTCTGTGAAAATTTAAACTTTCTAACTATCACGGTTCATGAGATACACCGACTGACAGACGGACGGACAGCGAAGTCTCAGTAATAGGGTTCCCATTTCACCCTTTGGGTAACGGAACCCTAAAAATAATTCACAAACGAAGATTCAGGCTTGGGCAAACCAAAAGCAGTTCCAGTGCGGGAGTAGTGCGGTAGCAGTGCGTCTACGTTAGTAAATAATGTAGTTATATGAGGGATGACACACTGAACAAACGCGGGCCCGCTGAACGATACCTGCTCCGCCACTGCGCCGCGCACGCACTGCTTTTCGACAAAACATTTGGACGGGAGCAGCGCAGACGCGGGGCGGTGGCAGCGCAGGCGAGAGGCGGCCGCAGTGAGCACACGTTGGATTACTACCTCCGCCATTTTGAGTGGTCACACTAGAGCAGTTGAGCGGGACAGACGCAGCGCAGGTTGTAAACGGTTGTAATTTTTTACAAGTTTATCATAGAACCAAATGAAAAATTTATTGAGTTGGTGAGAAAATAATTGTTTATATGATTTAAAGGATAGATATTATAGAAATATGGTTTACAAGATGCGACTATGGGGGAAGATAGCTCAACAACATCATTCAACATCTTGAAGTGTGTTGAGTGTGGCGATCGATACGACACACATAACGCGGTTATAAAGTAGGACCGCCTTCAAACTGCTTTCTGACTGCTCATGTTTCTGGTGTGACATCAACCGCGACACAACTGACCTGCCCTGCTAAGGAGCTGCGCCTGTCCTGCTTTTGGTTTGCCCAGGCCTAGTAATAGCTGAAGAGCTTGTTTGTGTGGTTGTTGGAAATAGAAGAGTTCGAGAAATACTTTTTTTTGTTTTTAATTCCGCGACTGCTCCCTTGTCCATTGCTGCGGGCGTCTCTGGTAATCACCAGAAGATGATTTCAGTGGCGCCCGGCTTCGAGAAATACTAGATTAGGTTTAGTAAAAACTACACGATCAATCATGATTCATGAAGATAGTTTTGGTCCATGTAATGAAGACTAATGGGCTGTTATTTGGGTCAAGAGCAAGTAAATGTTACGTTGACCGTTAAGTGTGGTTTAGGTCTACTTATTCTTTACTATTGATTCACTGTAGAAAACATTCGAAGTCACTTCTGAATTGGTATTTTTCCCTAGTAAGTAATATACTAATAATAATTTGTGGACAATTTGTCTAAGTCTAAAAATTGTTCGTCGTTTGATAGGGATTATCGCCATCGTACCTAGATCTATTCTATCTATTAATTAAAAAGAGTAATATATTGTACCTGGGCTTGAATGTGTACCTAGGCCGCCCTGCAATGAACGTAATGGTGACTAAAAAAAAACTAATACATTATTTAAAACACTGTATTCAAGATGTTTGTGTAATCAAATTTCAGAAATTTCGTTGCTTCGACTGGCTTAAGAAAAAATTCTAATGTAACTTGACCTAAACCGAATTATGGGCATTTATAAACCAACTTCCAGTGAGTGGGTTCTCATCTAAGTATTTTCATTTTTTACCGATTCCCAATTTCCTTCTGCGTGTGAGCCAGAGACGCCTAACAACGGACGTGAGAGCAGCCGTGGCCTTGGGCCGTGGACTTAAGAAATAATAAAAAAAAGCCCAATTTCAACTTGATTTTACATACTTACATCACGCCTATATTCCTGAAGGGGTAGGTTGAGGTGCACACCCATTTTTGCCAGTAATTTAGTTGGTCCTACGTAATAGGGGGCAAGCCCATGACCATTAGCGGGCACTATTGTGTAGGTGCTAATTACATTATGACAAGAATAATACAAATTGGCCTTCTTTGGTAGTAGGTTAAGGATTTCTCATTTTAACATTAGAGCTCGTTTCCATTAGTAATACGAGTATAAGGACTACTAAGACCTTGATCAAAACAATTTTAACTGTCATCACAGCAAATCCAATTTCGATCAAATAAAGAAACCAAATTAATATACCTATAAGCCAGTTACCCAGAGTGACAAAATGTCATATTCGGCCTCGTAGCTGGAAACCAACGCAGCTTTAAATAAATAATTATGACAAACAAAGATACCTACTTTCTGAGTTTCATGATTTACACTCGACAAAGTCGTTAACTGTTTAGGAGCGAATTGGCCATATACCAAGAAACAGCAAGCCCGCCACATTCATTATAGAAAATAAAATTCATTGTTTCACACAGTAGATAGGTGTAATTACTATAAGGTCATATATTTTGGCCATGAGTTTATTGAAAGTCAAGTAATTTTATTAATTATTATTTAACTAGTGGTCGCCCGCGACTTCGTCCGCGTGGTAATTTGGATTTTATTCCGTTCCCGTCGCACCGCGTCATATTTTGAACAATTCACACAATATCTTAGCCTATGTGTTATTCTAATGTATAAGCTATATTATTGTAAAGTTTCATTAAAATCCATTCAGTAGTTTTACGTGAAAGAGTAACAAACATCCATCCATCCATATATATATATATATACTCACAAACTTTCGCGTTTATAATATTAGTAGGATATAACTAAACACATCATGGCTACCTGTACCTTTATAATCGTTTCGTACGAAGTTCGGCGAACGCCATTCAAAAGTTTGAATTTCGAAAATTTTGATTCACTTCACTTCATTCATTTGTTCATTCAGTCTGCGAGCGACCGCCGCATCGTGTGGTTGTTTGGTGTGTGTTGATCTTTGTTGACACGACTTTCCGCCATTCGCGTGTTAAAAGTAAAAAATAAACTTGTTTAGTGATGTTTTGTGTTATAATGACGTTTTTTAGTGTTAATGTTTTGTGACAAACGCGGTTATTGTGGTATTTTTTTTGTGTTTGAAAAGTTTTGAAGTTAATTTACGCTCTGGATTAAAACTTGACCGGCGTTTTCTTGTGTGAGTACCTACCTACTTATAAAATATTTACCATTTGCAATACCTATATCTGTGTTGGATTGGAACTACGGAACGAAAAATACTTAAACTATTAAAGTTTATTTTGAGTAAGCAAGATAAATTGAAATATAAGTTCGATGTTTTACATTTCGTGAGGCATGTTTTATCGAATTGTACTAAGAACCGGATCGGTTTCGGGTAGATAACACACTGCAATTTTTTCCACTACGACTATGAATCATACAGCTTGTCAGTTCACGATAAAATTATGTTTAGACGATAATAAATGTAGGGTAATTTTTGCTAAGCTAGCTCAGTATACGTACTACTACTTACATTAATTAACTACAAAGTCAAAAGATAGTTTTACACATTCACATTCACAGTGGTTATTTCATAAATTTTTTTTGGATAACCATGTTTTTTTTGTAATTTTCAACCCATCCAAAATGAATTGTTGTCAGCTTTAATCCCTCATGCATGGACTTGTAAAAAATTCCTAACTATTTTCAACCGACTTCCAAAAAGAGGTTCTCAACTCGACTATATTATTGTCTGTTTTGGGTTTTTTTTTTATTTTGTACCCATTTTACATACCTATATACGTATTATAGTTTTTTTATTAGTCTATGATGTTACCTTCATATCTTTGTACTGCGTGAACCGATTTTGAAAATCTTTTTTTAATTTGAAAGCTACTTCTTCCCAATTGGTTTCATTTTAATTTGATCCCATTCCGACAGTTATTTGATCCCATTTCGGTAATTTGAACTCGGTTGTTGTGTCAATTTTTGACGTGTTCTTTTTAAAGATACATTCGTCCAAAGTTCATGTCAGCATTTTGGACTTTGCAGTGTGCAATATTATTTATTTATTAAACCTAACCGATTTCGCCTCAGGGCAACATCAAAGCAGTTCACAATACCATTAGGAGTCCATCGAGAACATTAAAAATGTAACAGTTTATTGTGTCGTGTGTGTACTACAGGGTATAATATAACTAGCTACTACTTACTATACCCCAATGTATATACACCGTTAATGTACTGTTTGGGAATTTTATGTGACTAGCTCATTGGTGATATCGATATTCTGTAATTCTATAGCAGAGTTGATGAGGAAGTGGTTATGAGGAAGAGGAAGCGGAAGAGGAAGAACAAATCAAACAGTTGTAGGATGCGGATGAGGATTTTTTGTTGAGGATGAGGATTCAAGAGGAAGATCTATCTATTTGCCATTCGTTTGTCTTGCTAAAACTCGGGAACTGCTTGACTGATTTGGTTAATTTTTGTGTTGAAATAGTCGTACAAATTCAATGAACGGTATGAAGTTCGCCGGGACTTTGAGTTAAATAGGAATCACAAAAACGAATGTTATCGACAGGAGTCGAACTTGTGGCCTTTCCCTAAGTAAAGTAGAGGAAACTCTTTGCTTTTAAATACAGTACTAAATTGCGCCGCAGACTCGGCATGATCGGGGCCTGAGGACGGCGGGATAGCCACCCGCCGTTCTTACAGAAGCAGGCTAGAAGGGTTGCGTGCAGCGGGGCCTTTGCCTTACAGCAAGCAACCAGATTCACTCACCGACGCGGGATAAAACCCAACCCCAACGACGCGGGATTTTCATTCCGACCAAACCCCCGAAGAGGCCACACAGCTGGCCAAAGTCCGCCGGGCGCCACCAGAAATACCTTCTGGAGTCACCGGAATCGCCCGCAGCAATGGACATGGGAGCGGCCGCGATCTCATCTCGCGGAATAAAAAAAAAAGTACTAAGTAAATTAAGTTAGGTTTTAATAATAGTTTATTTAATAATCAAAATTGACAATGGAGAGATTTAATTTTATGAAAATCAATTTCGAAGCTGTTTCGTCTGACAAGCGATATCGCCGTACACTAATCCAGCGTTACTAAACAGGCGCTCGCTGGAGACACTTGATGGAGGGGCCGATAAGTATTGTTGTACTACTCCATACAGTTCAAAATATTTTGGATTACTTTTCCATCTTCTTCAATATGTATCCTTTTCTTCTCAATATAATTATTTTTAATCGACTTCAGTACCAAAGATCTATCTAAAGTAACACTTTGTTCGCTATCGCCACTGTTCTCTAGGCTCTAAAGCTAACATTTGGGCTAACATTGAACCCACAAAGTTTTCTGTAGGGGTGGTGGCTGTAGCCCCCGAAACTCCCAAGCTTGTGGATGGCCGACTGTTTGCGTTTAATGCGACACCGTAACGACATTAATAATTGGGCGTCGATCGTGCAGACAGGTATTTCTGACTCGTGGCCGCCGCTCGTTGCTATGGTTGCGTGCGCCCGAGTGCATTGGATAGGTACTTCCGAATATTCCTCTTACGGTAAGAGGAACAGGAAGAGGAATTTTTCACTTTCACTTTTGGGGAAGCGGAAGTGTTTGAGGATCTTTAAAATATGAGGAATTTGTGCATTATGAGGAAGCGGTAGATGAATCCTCATCAACCCTATTCTGTAGTTAGACCAGTCGATCTTTTACAGCTACAACTAACGACTGAAATGAAATGAAATGAAATTATTTATTTATTTATTTGTATAGGTCAATAAATGGCTCTTACAAACGTCAGTAAGTACTTAAAATAAAAAATGTCATTGCTTCTATATTTACATGTACTGCCAGATTCGCAAAGCAATAAGTAGAAACGAGAGAAAGAACCTGGCAATAAAACTCTCGGTCACTCTTTTCAAATAATTGACTCATTTACACATTTTTTTAAGACTAAATGTGGACGAATATACATTGGTCTCGTGTCAAAATCAAAGGGAGTGTATAATACAACAAAAAAATTATTATAGTCGCCTAAGTACAATATGCTACAATTACGGCATTTTAGGAGGCGCCTGCACCATGCTCAAGCCAGACACTTTTATCATTAAGGTAATCAACTGTCTTATAATATGCTTTTTGACATAAAGTGGTCTTTATAAAGTTTTTAAATTTATTGTCGGGCATACAAAGGACCGATTCAGGCAATTTATTATAAAAGCGTATACCTTCCCCCTTGAAAGAATGACTAACCTTGCCAAGTCGATAACACGGAGGGAGTAGTTTATTTTTATTACGTAGATTTCTGTCTGTAACGTCACTTACTTTAGTATAGCTAGATATATTTTTCCTAACATACAGTATGTTATCAAATATATATTGGGAAGCTACAGTTAAAATATTAATATCTTTAAATCGCTCCCTAAGGGAATCTCTTTTACCTAAACAATAAATGGCACGGACTGCCCTCTTTTGTAATATAAAAATTGTTTCTATATCTGCTGCATTTCCCCAAAGTAGTATTCCATAGGACATCAAGCTATGGAAGTAACCAAAGTAAACTAGCCTAGCAGTAGCTACATCTGTCAACTGCCTAATCCGTCTCACAGCATACGCAGCAGAGCTAAGCTTATTAGCTAAAATGGTGATATGGTCACCCCATTGTAATTTATAATCTATTGTTATTCCTAAAAAGGTAGTGTTATTTACAAATTCTAACCTTTGGCTACCCAGCACGACATGGACGTTTGCTTGTCTGACATTGGGCATTGTAAATTTAACGCATTTAGTCTTTTCTGCATTCAACAATAGGTTGTTTGTAGAAAACCAATTTGAAATATCATTTAAAATATTATTAACATTATTCGCATCTGTACTATGCCGGTTTACTTTGAATATAAGTGATCCGCGAACATTACTATTCAAGCTTGTGCCTCGATCATGCAAGGCAAGTCATTAACATAAACCAAGAAGAGAAAAGGCCCCAGAATTGATCCCTGAGGTACGCCTATTTTGACCTTAGTTCCGTTTGACTTAACGTTGTTCACATGAACAGTCTGCAGCCTATCTGTCAGGTAAGATCCTAATAGTTCTAAGGATTTTTTGTCAAAACCATACCGACGTAACTTTAGCAAAAGTGTCTGATGGTCAACACAATCAAATGCTTTAGACAGATCGCAGAATACCCCAATGGCATCCTGCGATCCCTCCCATGCGTCGTAAATCAAGCTAACAAGGGTTACTCCCGCATCGGTGGTAGATTTTCCTCGAGTAAAGCCAAATTGCTGGCTGTGGAAAAGATTGTTGGTCGTGAAGTGGACTTGCATTTGATTTAGCATCACTCTCTCAAACACCTTACTCAGAGCTGGCAAAATAGAAATGGGGCGGTAGTTACCAAGTTCAGACTTAGATCCCTTCTTAAATAATGGTATTAGTCTACTATTTTTCATTAGGTTAGGGAATATACCTTCATCTACACATTCATTAAAAATTAGTGCCAAGTCAGGTGCAATGATATCAATTACATTACTTATTAAGCTAACTGATATGCCCCAGTGATCTTCAGACTTTTTAATTTTGAGATTTTTAAATGCTTTCAAGATGTCACTGGGGTCTATATGTTTGAAGTTAAATTTAGATGAAGAACCAATATTACTTTCGAGAAAGGCCACAGCACTGTGGGCACATGAATTAACAGAAGAAGTTACTTTAAATGGAATGTTGGTAAAATAATCTTCAAATGCATTTACAATACCTTTCGGAGAGGTTATATTCTTGTTTTCTAATTTAATTTTAGTAACAGTATCCCTCACTTTACATTTACCTGACTCTTTGTTTATAACTTTCCATGTTTCTTTTATTTTGTTAGGAGCCTCAATTATTTTCCTTTTGATGTGAATGGATTTAGCCTGTCTACATACTTTTTTGAATACTTTGGAGTAATTCCTAACATATTCAATGAAACTTTTATCAAATCTGTCGTTTTTCTGCATATAGATCAAACAGCGTTCGTCTACTTTTATAAATGCCTACTGTTGTTGCCCATTCACAAAATTTCGTTTTAACACTACGATTTTGGCATTTTTGTTTGAATGTGTCTAAAAAAGCATCAGATAATGTACCAAATAAACTATTATAATGGACCTCAGGATTATTACCTATATAAACTATAGAATTAAGAGCCATTTCACGTTTTCGCACGATTTTCTAATATTTTGAGCTCCTAAATTACCATAGTCTGTAATAACTAGAAGTTATTGAATATGCGCAAAAAATGGGCCAAGCTTTCGTGTTGACGTTTAATGTAACACATTTACTAAAAATAACTTATTTGATCTATAGTAATCAATTTCCCACAAGCATTTTATTGAAAAACGGCGCAGAGTTGATTTCAGAGTCGTATTTCTATCAAAAATACTTATAAATGAAGAGTTTAAAAAAATACATAAAGCATTGGATATATATTTGAATCGTCATTTAATTTAACAGATTATTGAATTGTATTATAATTATTTAGTGAAAAAATAAACCATTGGGCCAATTTTTGAGTTTAACATCGCAATTTGATCGTGATTTTTGGTTTAAATACACAGTAATTACAAAAATAAAATTATTCCAAAATAAACTAAGTTCATTAGAGAACCGATTTCTGCAGTAATATAGGAAATTCTTGCATATACTTTGTCAAAATATTGATATAACTTCAATCGAAATTACAATAAAATACGATACACAAGTGGGCACAGTACTAAGACGGCGCATTTTGTGAAATGGCTCTTAAGCTTTTTCTCGAACAAGTTTTTGAATTCTTTAATTCTATTAGAGGTTATGGGCCTACACATAATTTTCTCATTATACTGACTATTATTACTCTTGGGAAAGGATACTATTTGACCACAGTGATCTGATGGCAATTTACTAATTACAGACTTGCTTAAGCACTCACAATCCGTAAAAAAATTATCCAGGCAATTGGCTGCTGTTTCTGTGACTCTAGTCGGCTCACAGAAAATATTTTCCATATTGTAACTACCAAATAAATTCAAAAATTGAGTACTTTTCTTACACTGTTTTAGGATGTTTACATTGAAGTCTCCGCACACAATTAACTTCTTCCTATTATTTGACGCAACCCCTAGAACCTGGTCCATGACCTTGGTAAATACACTAAAATCACTTTTAGGTGGACTGTATACGCAAACTACTATATATTGGTCAAGCTCGGCACAGGCCACCTCAACACATCGCTCAACAGAAAGTCTAACTATGTCAGACCGCTCTTTGCTGCGGAGACCATTTTTAATTAAGACCATGGAGCCACCTTTAATCGCAGACTTCCTGTTAAAGCAACTTGCAATATTGTAGTTGTTTATATTGAACATCATCTCACTCTCCTTGAGCCAATGTTCAGTTAAACACAAAATATCTACATTTAATTCCTCTAGGAATAACTCCACTACTAATTCCTTGCCAGAAAGACCTTCTATATTTTGATGAGCCATCTTTAGCTCTGGTATTCCTGTTGTCTGGATGTTCAGTTTAAATCATTTGTTATACATACTAAATTATTACTACAAGTACCTAACAAATCTGTAGGTATATTACTTTGTTTACAATGTAAACTCGTCCAAAAATTAATATTATTTGCTAGCAATGTAGCAATTTTATTTTTGTCTGACTTCACAAGATAAATACTATCTTTGGTCTTAAAACAATAATTACTAATAAAATTATTAGTGTCAAAAAAAATAAAAGTGTCACTATGACGACATGTCAAAGTATGAATAAAATTATTCAGAAGATGTATTTTTTTATTATAGGATGAGGACTGGCAACACGCATATGGGAACGCACATAATATTATTTTAAATACTTTTAGTCTACTTAAGCATTGTATACAGTACATTAATTCTTTCTTACCTATTTTGTTACTTTCACCTACCAATAATACAATAGTGGTACTACTATTATACTTGGATGACACAATTTTGTCTATGATCTGAGTGTAAGTTGCATTGGGCAGGGAATAATTAACACAGTTTTCAATGTATTTATTAAACATATAGCCCATATTACAACCCACCCCATCAGAAAAAACCATAGTATTACTAGGAGGCTCAATGTTGGTGGTAGGATCAGAAATTGTTTCCAGAATACTGTCACAAGTAGAGAGAGCTGGTACGGAGTCATTGATAGGGTGTTGGTCGATGTGCTCAGAGTTATAATGCTGAGTTATAGAATCAAGTAATTCTTGGTTGTGTCTACTGTCGTCTATCAATTTGTCCAATGCCAACATGTTTTCAGTATTCTGTTTACGTTGTAGTTCATATTTAAAGAATAAACTATCATAATTCTCCTGTAATTGCTTGATGTGAGATTCTAACGTGACCCTCACAACATCATGAGCCACCTGACTGTCAGCCAACTGCTTGCTGCATATAACCAACTGCCCAGTACAAACATTCCAGGTCAGACTGTAGTTTTAAATTTAAATTACTATTATTAGACAAACAAGATTTCATTTTTAAATTAATTTTCTTAATTTTTTTGTTTATTTTTTTTTGGCATTTGATTTTGTTATGACTAATCATTGGTTTAGGAGTATTTAAGCACCTACTATCATTTGTGAGATCTATGACTGATAAATTAGTTGAGGCAGGCACACAGCTACTTTCAATAAGTTCTGTGTAGAGGTTGGACACCTCTGTTAATTGGTGCGACTGGGCATCCTGTTCATAGGTAGTAATAAGCATGTGTGCCTCCCCCAGCTCATCTTCTGTCATAGATGTTGGTATGGCAACTGGACCGAATGGCTTAACGTGCTCATCCTAAGTACGAACTGGCTAATGTTTGCTTAACCTTTGCAATGGGTTAACCGGTTAGATACCACTTAGTTACTAGTCTGTTTAGTCAATGTTACTAACATAGCAATAAAAAACGACGGGTTTTAACCTCAGGTCAAGATTAAATGGATATCTAGTGTACGTGTATAATTAACTACTAATACACACTTATGTAGTAACACATGGTAGGTAAGTATAAGTACCTAACATTCCAATAGGTAGGTACCTACGTAACATCGCAGACCCATGCGATGTTGAGTGTTAACCTTGATCGAAATAGCGTCTCGAGTCTGTGTGTCAAGTACCAGAGTGTCTAGTAACAGTTCCTAACGTTAATTTGCTCGAAATACGTTTTCGTATTCCTCCAATATGAAAACGTATTTCGAGAAAATTAACGTAAGGAACTGGTACGCCCAAGATCATCCTCCATGATCGGGGCCTGAGGACGGCGGCGGGATAGTCACCCACCGTCCTTATAGAAGCAGGCTAGAAGGGTCGCGTGTTGCAGGGCTGAGAGCACACTTGCCAGTAATGTTGTCGGTCTTACGTCTTTTACCGAGCACTAAAAAATATTCAAAACCACTGTAATTCAAACCAAGATTGCCACAGGCAGCACAGAAATGTTACATACCAGTGTAAACTGCAGTCCGATCCGAGTAGTATAGATTAGGCGAGTAGTATAAATATAGTCTTTGGAACATATTATAATAGTTGGTTACGACCAACTATTATAATATGTTCCAAAGACTATATTTTATAACATCACAAGAATCTACCAGTTTGCACTAACTCTATTCTCATAATAATTGACTGAGGGAGCGAAGCGACCGAAGTCTCCGTTTCAACTTGTAGACTGGGGAGAATTTCTTTCGTCTGTACCTCTACATCTCTACATCTACGGGTTCTGTCAGATCATGTTTGAGGCCGTATTTATCAACCGATATGCATGAAACACACACCCCTTGCTTACAATGAATAACATTTGAATGATATTTTTTGGATTGGATGACAAATGAAAGAGTAATAAAGAAAATTGAAGAAGAAATTTTCTAAACAAAGCCGCTCCCGAAGTCTACGGTTCACAGAACCACTAGTATTTAAGTACTAGATAGGTAGGTACATGCCAACCAAATAATTTCCCGTGGTTAACAATTGAGGTGTAGACCACTTAAGAATTTGGTAAGCATCCTTAGAAAATCCGTGATTTGCCCAAAAAAAGTTGTAAGTACATTTTTATGAAATTTTGAATAGATCTAATATTGAAGAGTCTTCAGCGTTGAGTTCAAATTTCTTTTCCTTATTGTTTACATAACATTTTTCGTAACTTCGCAGTCATCTGAAATTCTAATTTTTGTATTCTAACAGCGCGTTTGTGAATTTTGGATTTACTTTTTAAAGGTTGCGAGGCTATTGCGATTTCCTGGCAGTATATTTGCCAGAGTCTTGTTTGTTTGTCAGGAGGTGCATCGCGTTCAGGTGATTATGAATTGTGCCCTTGAGATGTTAGTAGGGCCCCTTAGAACATTGTGGAATATCTTTAAAAACAAATGAGTCATTTCATAATATACCCCCTTAGAACATTGTTGTTTATAAACCTCATCATCCACCGAACCTTTACCCAATACAGTTTGGGTCGGCTTTCCAGCCTAACTGCGATTTGCCTGAACTTCGATATTTTCCGTGTAGCGACTGCCAACTGACCTCCACAACCCATGGGCGATATCGAAGTTCTATAGTAAGACCGGTCGATTTTTTTATTTATATGGCAACCGGGACCGAACTGCTTAACGTGCTCTCCGAGGCCTGAGTCGATATTGCTTAACCTTTGCAATGTGTTAACATTGTCGGTTACCATTAGACCCCGAGACCCTTGAAAAAAATACAATATAAATCAGCGAATATCTACTTATAGACACATCATTTGAAACACAGATGAAGAACAGTTATAGTGTTAACGACCGGAGAGCACCAGGCGTAGTGTATGTTACCAAACCATAATCTAAATTGTGATACAATCGTAAGCTAGACTAGCCAAAGTGCTCACATAAAACCGTTATAGATGATATAATAGTTCATATTGACTGCTTAAGTTTAGCCTCAGATGAAATATCCTGCTAAACTAGCACTCGAAGTGACACAAATTGTACAGTAACTAAAAATTATGTTATTTTATAATTACGACTAGTTCTTTAATTCAACCTTACAATCTACTACTTCAGGTCGATTCAGACATATCAGTGACGCGTCCGGCACAGTTCAATATCAGTGACATATCAGTGCAAAATATTCTTACTTTATATATTCTATGAACGTGCCCCACACGTCAGTGTCAAATACGACTCAGTCATCACTGACACTGAAATGTTCATAGAAAATTTATGAAAGAATATTTTGCGCTGATACTGAACTTTGCCGTTACTGTGTCCAGATGGAACCGAGGTTTAACTGATATGTGTGAATGAATCGACATTTAAAGTTCGACTTAAGGTACGATCTGGTTTAGTTATCAAAACTAATGCTTAACTGGACTATAAGTTAAATTATGTGTGATGCCTAACTTTAAGTAACTTGCTAAGAACGCGTTTCATATCATCATTTCGCGCATGTATCCCTGAAGGGCAGAGGCATAACGATAGGTCACCCGGGGCGAATGCAACTAGGAGGCTAAAGTAACTAATTTGATTTTCTCTTCAACTAACGGTAGTTATTAAAAGTGCCACCCATTAAAATGTAGAGCAATTATTGTTTCTTTCAATCAAATATAGATGGAGCTCCTAGACTGCTTACTGTTGTACCGACAGCGCATAGTTGGAAAATAGTTGCATTCACTCCTTAACAATTTATAACTGAATTTGAACTGATATTGTCGGACATTGAAGCGTATTTTAAGCGGATTGATATCATTTTCGGAAAGCTGTTGCTAGAAGCCACAAGTTCGTATTGTTGCCATGTCGATATTACTGATTGAAAGAGAGTTATGGCTATATTAGTCACATTTACCCCATGGGGGGGCTAATGTAACTTTTACTGATCTCATGCAACAATAAGGTTAATTACTGAAAAACCTGATCCTGTTGGTACTGTGTTATATGTCGAAACTGTTCATTAAAATATGCTTTATTAGGTATATGTATTAGCATTATCCTATTATTTATGTAGATTATGCTGGAGGGAGGCAAAGTTAAAACTTTATTTTTTATAGTCGCATTCGCCCCGGGTGACCTTACCCTGTAATTTCTGACATTTTGTTAGCCCTGTTAATATGAGGAGAGTCGGTCATTTCGCGAACTTAGAGAACCATTGAAAGAAAACAAGAAATGTAGTGCGTAAATTGATTTACTGTGAACAACAACAACAAAATGATTGATTAAAGAACAATAATCAATCATGATAGGGGAAATCTGAGTAAGTACTTACCCACATTTATTATTATCAACCAAAAACAATTTCCACAAAAACGTAACAATCTCTTACTTCGCAGCTGTCGCGTGTCGCATACTGCAAACATCCAACGCCCGCCTTTAAACATACGGCATCCTACCTAAAGGGCCCCATATACGGTACGATTCATCGTTACGATCCGTCGCTTCAGACCGATCGAAACGACAGATCTGTAATGTATGTTACGATCGTTAACGATTTACTTGATCGCAGACGACATCGGAGATCGCAACAAAAACCCATGCAATCATGAATATCGTAAAGATTTTAAGTAAGTATGTAGGTTCCGTCATTCTCATATAGTTGTGCTAATCTTTTGAGTGGAACCTTAATTCATTTAAAATATTTACATGCGAATACTGATTTCGCTTTAAGTAATAGCCATTTCTTAACCCACACTTTTCTAGGTTTTCTTGTTGTCTTCTGTAACATAATCAAAGTTACCGCCACAGACGAGAAAAGAAGTTCGTTTTCCATTTTTCAATTTTTTCGAATTTTTGAGCATGTCTTTATCGTTTCAATGTGAAATCAAATGAATCAAATGGAAGGATCGATCGTAACGACTAATCGCTTCGTGTATGAGCACTATAGATCAGTCGTTTCGATCGTAACGATGAATCGTACCGTATCTGAGGCCCTTAATAACTGAACTGAATCTGGACTGGTATCGACTAAACCGTTCTCCATTTAAGTCTCCTCTAAGATTAATTTTTTTTTGTAGTAATAAGTGTGATATTTAAAAAGAAATACAATAATAAGTAGTTACTATATTATAAACTGTGGAAATATATTCGGGATATTTACCATGTATTATTTTGCTGTCGAGTTTCCGATATTTCGGCACTATTGCAAGTGCCAGGGTCACGGAGGAACTGTCAGTACATCGCGAAATAGTTTTAAGGTAAACCGTATCGGTCTACCCTCTTTCTCACTCGTTTTTGTCGCGCACCACTACTATTATCCGCACTGTTCTCACTACCAACTCGAACACGATCCCGGCACACAATACTCACGGTATCCACTCGCGGTTTTTGTATAGGTTGTTGTTTATTTTTACATAAACTGACCACTGGACGCCAGACACCCGGCAACTGAAAACCGTCTTCACGATTGAAATTTTTATATTTTGTCATGTCTATGGCTTCTCTCACCAACCTCGGTATGTAATGACGGTCTGCCGATAGTATATGTGGGTTATGTAACTCAATCCAATGGTCAGTACCTGCCTCAAGTATATTATGTTCCGCTATCGCAGACTTCTGTGGTTCATTATTTCTGACCGCCCTAATATGCCCTAAATTTCAATCGTGAAGACGGTTTTCAGTTGCCGGGTGTCTGGCGTCCAGTGCTCAGTTTGTGTGGACAGCAAAATAATACATGGTAAATATCCCGAATATATTTCCAAAGTTTATAATAATAACGACCATGGCAGTTTAAATAACTACATAGTTACTATATGCTTATCATAACATTTCAATAGGTTTGAACATCCAAATGAAGTCCGAAACCTTCGAAACGAACGAGTTTTTAATTATTACGAAAGTAACAGAACAATATCAACTTTGTAATAGAGTTAGACCTTTTGGGGTTTACACCTAAACAAACTTTGTTTTGTTATCACGCCAAAGGCCTGTGAAGACAATTTACAGCCATACCACAAAGCGGCATTAATCTTTTCTGTTTGGGACATAGCCAAAATAAATGTACATCATTAAAAGTAAAAGGATTAAATTTAAAATGACTTTAGTTCGGGAGGTTTTTATTTTATGTACAATTTTTGGTTAAGTGATAAATAACTGAACCGTTGAAATTTCTGAAACGTGCTTGTGCAGTTTAGAGAATGTGGTAGTAACAATTAAGGTATGTAGTTCTTAGAATACTTGTTGAATCAAATTATTTAGATTTCTGAATAATTTTTATTTTTTTTAAATTTATTTATGTATGTATACACAAGAAGTTAACAAAGCGAGAAGAATAATAGTAAGGATAGAGGTATAGTACAATGGCACCACTTATTTCAAAAGAAATCTGTTTCAGTGGGCCAGGGGAAGGAAATAGTTGGTAGAAAAAGCTTGAAGTGTGCGTAGGTTGAACTGTATAATACAATAAATACATACTCATACTACGAAGCACCTTCATATCCATACATATCCCTACAAATAAAAATTCTTCTTCCTTATTTTATTAAAAATAATCTCAGTCTTTTGATAGTGATACCGTAAGCATTGATCTGTGTAATTAGTGTGTCAAATATAGTTTAAAGCTAAGGAATATTCGACCAGTCTTGGACTATAGGAGACAAGTTGCTGGTTTGTTCTGTCCTAACACTTACGCAGTCTGATATTGCGGTTGTTTCCTTAGCGACTTTTATTTACCTATTTAATTAATTCCCAATAATGTCGATTAAAGGTCTTTGGAGACAAAGCTATACCAGCTTAGCCACCGGGAAGCTCTCCTTGTTAGAGAAAGACAACGGTTCATTGAATTTTTGTACAAAAAAGATTTGTTTATTTAGAGTTCAAAATAAAACATTAGTGCGGTCCGTACCTACCGTTAAATATTTTTGGGACATTGACTTTCTATCTCGGAACATTCTGCAAAGTACAGTGCAATTAAGGAAGGTTGGTGCTGGTCCCATCAAAAGATTAAACTCGACCAGATCCCATTTGAGAATGAATAGCCTCTACTGCCTGACCGCTCTACCTCAATAACATAACAAAAAGAAAGCGGCGAGTAAAAAAGTCACGTCTTATTTTTATACTTCCAAGGCTCCTAAGCTTCTAACCACAATAATAACGTAATCATTTACCGGAACAGTTATTTTATCTATAAAAAAAATATTAAAAGCGATCTAATGAGAAAGAAACTCTTTGATAAAAAGCTGACTTAGTACTGGTTAGTTAATCATAAGGTGCAAAGGTGCCATCGCCATTCAACGCGGTATTGCGGCAAGCGTTCTGGGCACCTTTGTGCCAGGTTTGCCCCGGGACGAGTTAAACTTTGCCCAGAGTTCACGTGCTAACGGCAAATATAGTCGAAAATGCCGGGAATCGGCATTAGGCTTCCTCCCTATTACATGGTACCAAGAAAGTGTAGGCATAATGGGAGAAAGATAAGATGTTGTGTTTATTTTGTTTTTATTTACTTATTTATTTTATGTACACACATGAAAAATAAAATAACAAGAAGATGAACAATAAGGATAGATTGATTACAAAGGCACCACTTATTTCATAAGAAATCTCTTCCAGTGGGCCAGGCGAAGGAAATGCTTGATAGAATAAGTCTTATGTGTGCGTAGGTGGATCTATATTACACAAATATATAGATATATACAGATTAGGTTATAATAATAATACATAGTGTTGTGTGTGTGGTTACCAATACATGCAGTCGGTACAATAATAAATACTACGTACCTATATAAATGTCAAAAAGGTGAATGGTATAAGTAATTCAGTCCGATAAAATGCTTCTATTGACAGCAGCATGGTCGTATTTTTAGTTAATAATTATGTTACTGTTTGTGCTTTTTATTACTGCTCTGGAAATGTCAGAATAATATTTATTATAAGTAGGTAAAGGCATAAATTGGTGAGTGCTTGGAGGAGGTCTTATTATCCCAGTGAAATGAGTAAACTAATCCTAAATCGTCAGTAACCTTAAAATTCCTTTTTGATGCAGTGAGTATATTAAGACAAAATCAAAACCTTGAATGAAGAATGGTGTAGTACTAACAAAAGCCACAACCCAGTAAACATTCCGCTCAAGTGGCGTGCAGTAAAATCCACTTGAATAACAAAACAACAAATAACAATCTAACCTCACCTGACGACAGCGCTGTTGGTGTGGTTCATTATTCAAATGTCTACAAACTTGAAGGTAGCTAGTGTTAGGTATAGACAGTTCAGGCAAATACCCCATTTGTCAGTAGATATTGTATGTCTTTGTTTTTAAACTAACTGAAAAAGTAGTTTTTAATAGGCAAGTATGTTAGACTATGTAAATTTTTATCGCATTCATAAGGAATTATGAATGTTATAAACTTTGGAAATTTATTCGGGATATTTAGTGTGCGTCAGAATGGCTGGTTGTCTGTGGCGTTGGTCTATGAGAGTTGATTCGAAAATTGCTACATAATTGCTTCTATTTGCTTCATATAATAAATAATTGCTACATTGGATATATACTTAGGAATTAAATATTTTTTTTGACCAGCCATCCTGACGTTTGGTTGGCTGGTCACCCCTTAGTTTAGAGTCAAGCATGCAGAGTTTCCCGAAATTTATTGCGTCAATAATTGCTTCATAATTACTTCATTTATCCAATTAAGTTGTAACTTCAAACATATGCTAAATAAAGGATGTAGCCATTATTTAAATTATCTCAAGAACAAGTGCCCGAAGAAATAACAAAGGCAAATACTTAGTTATGTAGGCGTCGGTTATATTCGTTAAGGATCTGGTACCCGTGTAAGTAAAGTAAGTAGTAAAATTAAATAAGTCTAGACTGTGATAATGGTACTTATCGGATTATTGAGGGTAGGTACATATTTTCTTCATCGCTAGAATTACTACGTACCTACTATATATATAATAATATTATATGTATATATATATAATAACTATAATTATATATGTGTTCTCTGAAATAACAATTATCCATGTCATCTTAATACCTCCTTGACGTTGCTACAGAAATCTTAAAGACGTTGATCACGCAAACTAGCGGTAAAAGTGCTAAAAAGTTTAATTATACTTGAGACCTAAATAGGTACGCAAGACAAACGTGCAACTAGTACCATGAAAGATGTAGATCTCATTTCTTACAAATACCAGTTTCAAGTAAGTACGGTTTAAATTTAAAATATCTAACAACAGCGGGCAAGCATAGTAGTAACATTGGCCTTGCCTGACGTCATCTTTTAGCGCAACTCACAACAACTCGTTCATCAATAATTTCTTGGTTATCTGTAATAGTATAGGTTTTGTTTTGTTTTCAGATAGAGTACCATTAACCCCTCCAGTGCGAGTATTAGATGAATTCACATGCGTTCCATAATTGAATTTTAATTAGGTGACTCTCATGCAACTATATAATCAGGCCTGTCTCCATGAAGGCATATGCAGAGCCACATTATAGACTCACTTTTCACCAGCAACTTTTACTTAGTTTATTGGTGTCGTGACACTATTGCTGCCGACTTTAGCCGTGTACCTTTGCACATGTATTATGTACCTACCTATTAGGTAGTACTATAGTTATTGAAATGTTCAGAGGACAACTTAAAGTTAGTAAATATCAGAACTCAAAGTACAAGTGTCCTTCCACTTAGTACCTACTAACATTTGTATGTAGAACTGTACATCCAATTAAGATAAGTGGATTTACTACTTGTGTTGTGTATTTCGGACATAGGTACGCGAGTATGATAAGCTTGGCGTTAAATTGCTTAATGTTGTCGTCGGTACATATTACATACGTATATTCTATTAATTAATTAAGAAGTAACTTTGGTTACACAGGTTCCTATATTTTGTAAAAGTTAGGTACTTTCGTATACGAGACCCAAACAAGAAGCGTGCAGATTTTATTTTCCAAAAGAATCTTATAATAAAAAATATTTCCTCCACAAAATGCTCCAATACATTGAGATTCATGGAAAAGTCTAAAACCACATTTTGTTATAAATATTTAAATCGATTCGCCCCGCCGTGAAATCGGCGTCAACACTCTTTCAAATGAAGATTTCTGTCCTTCCATTCTGATTCGTTGAATAAAACAGTATAACTGAAACAGTTGTATGAAAGATATTTCAATATGATTTACTTTATATACTTAAAAACTTCCCTTTTGAAGTTTCTTTCTGATTTAGGATTTTATAAGGCAAATACTTAAATGTTAAGTTCGTTTTGAGATCCTTTGATAAATACCTATCGTATGCTAACGAGGAACCAAGACCATGATTGAGTTACTGATTCGCTCCTATCTAGAAAGTAGACTTAAGTTAATAGCATTATTGCCGTATCTACCAATTTTGTTGGCAACATATTGATATGGGAAGACTTATGAGATTGATATAATTTTTCTGAACTTCCAACTAAGTAGATCCATTAGTCAATAACCCGTGACCATGGATGGTGCAATTCATTAGAAACGTGTAACTATGACCTTTGATACTGTTTCATGATAAAACTTTACACGTCGAAAATTGACACGACAGCCGAATTTTCGAAATTAAGATACACATAATAATTATATAAATTCAAAATCAATTCACTTCAGGCTTAGATCAAAAATACCTAGATTACCGATCAGTGCTTTAAAAACGGCACCACTTCACCTCGGTCATTCATTGCACACCTGCGCGCTTCAACCGCGCGCGCCGTACTAAGTTCCTATTCCGCTTGCTGACTCTCGAGGGATGCGACAACGGCGCTGTACATTGATGCTTTTGTATTAATTATTACGAATTATTTCTATGTCAACCATCAATGTACAATCTTGTTTATTTTATACATGGTATTTGTAATAATTACCTATATTTTTATATTTTTTTCATTTTTTTTTAAATTTTAGATCGATTTATTGCATTGACATCGGTCTTTGACAGGTGTGCAAAGGTTGAATTAAATCTAATCGTTCAAAGTAGGGCAAAATCGAACCCAAAAGAGTCGGTTACAAACAAGCAAACATGCAAGTGAAGCTAATAAAAGCGTAGTAAAAAACTTATAGTCGAATTGATAACCTCCTCCTTTTTTGGAATTCGGTTGAAAATAGTTATGTTCTTTGGCCGAAAGGTGCAATAATATCATAGTCACTCTTAGTCACTATTATATGTCTATCTCACATGAAATTCTCGTGTCACAGTGTTTGTTGCCAAACGTCTCCGAAACGTTTGAGCAATTCTTACGAATCTTCTTAAATCTTTTTAATCACTTAAGTGATAAGGGTGGCCCACCACTATCTCATAAAAATTGGCTATGACATTCTTTTCCTACTAAACTGTGTCGTCTAATAGCTGGTTTAAGCAAATTGCGATTATGTTTAGTAGCACTTTATTCTTGCCGTAGAGTTAGTTTGCGATAAACGCCAGCTCTTCCTGATAAATGGCTGCGACAGTATGAATAAACTAGGATACAACTATCTTGCGCTTGTTTCCATAAAGCTATTTACGTACGGCTAGCTACGTGAAGAATGTAACCTTATTATTCACAAAATTGTTTGAATCGCAGCTACGGCCAACAATGACTTTCGTTCTTTTGTTTCCTTTTTTTGAACTTATTTAAATAAATAGGTACTTAAATAAATATATTAGAACAATTCACACAACGCCTAGTCTCAAACTAAGCAAAGCTAACAAAGTAGAGTACTAGATAAACTGAAATAAATACTTTTTTTTGTAAATACATATATATGTATTTACAAAAAAAAGTATTTATTTGGGTGTTTCCTATGTATAATATATATTATACATAGGAAACACCCAGACTTCAGCACAAATGTTTGCGTCATCACACAAAGTTTGTCCCGACAGGGAATCGAACCCGAGACTCCGGTGTCGAAAGCGGATGCAATACCGACCACGCCACTGAAGCAGTCGAAATAAGATAAAACCCACCAACCAACTTTGGTTGGTGGGTTTTGTGTCGAGTTTTCCTTCCTTAAACATACGCGTACTTCGATTTACATAAGTACTTTATATTTCTAAATACATACAAACTCCGAAACAAACATTTCAATTGTGGATCACACAAATATTTGATTCGACCCGGGAATCTGCGCCACCGACGCAGTTCATTGGGAGTTGTGTTCAATGGGTGAAATATTGTTAATCTTTTACTATTGTATTTTGACGTGACAACGTCTTATAATTCGATGGAGCCGGGTGCATGCACGAAAAAATGAGGCGTTCCATTTAAGGCTTGAAGTGCAAGCGAGAGCGCGGAACGAGCGACAAAGAAGCACAATCGGCCTCCGCGTTCGGCAGCGTTCGACATCTGGTTGTCACGTTCAACTATCGTCAGTAAACCGACTTTACAGACAACCGATTTTTTATGTATAATTGCATGGTATTGTTAAATGACAATGATTGAAAAAGAGTGGCCGTGAGTTTTCTTGCCAGATTCTTACTCACAGGCTCTACCTGTTGCTTTGTGAATCTGGCAGTAAATGTATATTTATCTAGAATCCCTCATTTTAATTTTGACATTCATAAGTCTTTTTACTTATAACCTAAATGAATAAACGTTTTGTATCTTTGAATCAAAGGTGAAAATAATTAGAGTTCACAGTTTGTTTTTGGCCGAATTTATCGAAAAAACCAACAGTATTTTAGAATATCCTTTAAAGTTATTGCTTCCACTGTGCCTTCGAACAATAAACCTAAGGTGTATAGTAATCCTGAAAGGTTTGCAATTTATTTATTTGTGAATCGCCAAAGTGAAACCGCCCGCCTGATGGAAAGCAAAGGCGTCGCCGACGTCTAGTTTTACCAGAGGTTTTTTAAACGGATTACCTTAACTATGTACTGTAAGTACTTATTTTGCGTTTGTGAATAAAAATACCTTTATTGACCAAATCCCTAATAGTCAGAAATATAAATATATGGTTAATATTAATAAAGTTAACCACAAGTAACCACAAATGACATAATTTATTATAGTGATATTTAGAATCCAGTACTTTTTTTTTTTTTTTTTTTTTTTTTTTTTTTAGTTCCGCGACCAAGGCCGCGGCCGCTTTAACGTCCGTTGCCGGGCGTCTCTGGTTACAAGCAGAACGTATTTCCAGTGGCGCCCGGCGGTGAGAATCCAGTACTAACGAGAACTCGATTATGTCATTCAAGAGTGAGTTCTACAAATGCGTTCTGACGTCAGCAATTTTATTTGAATACGGTTTTGACTCTTTTTATTTCTCTTTTGCTTGTGAGAATATGAAAGATAACGTGAGGCGTTAATTTTACTTACCTCGATGAATTGTTACGAAACTAGCGTACGTCAGCGGCTTCGCCCGTTTGCTTAATTTTATTAAAAAAAAAACAAGAAAACCGCATCAAAATCCGTTGAGTAGTTTTAAAGATCTAAACATAGGACGGGCGACTTTGTTTTATACCTACTATGTCATTGTAATGATTATGATAAGATGATAACGACTATATTTCTATGACTATTTCTTACTATATAAGTACTTAAAAAGTGTCCTTAACCGGAGAAAAGAGGATGTTATTTTATAGAACAAAGAAGACATCTTACAAAAGAATTACTAATTAGACAGATAATACGTGTGTAGTAGAATGACGCCGCATGGTAACCTAACGATCCATGAACATCACTCTTATAGAAGACAGTCCTAATGGTAATTGAGTACATGGTCGAACGTCTTGAAACTCCTTTCTGAAATAACACTTAACGTATAACGACATAAAAGTAATCATACTTAAAACAATATTTTGCTCTTATTGCGGTAAAAAGTTAATACAATAATGTTCTATGTAATATCATAAAAGTGAAAAATTTAACAAGGTTATCTTGTAATATTCATTGAGTATACATTCAACCTCCAAAAATAATTAAAATCATCATGTTCTGGGTTATTTAGGCGAAAGGTTTACACAGGTTTTTAATTAATTATTTTGATACACACCTTCATCCTGTTTATTCGTTTGTAGGTGCCTACCTACAAATGTACTTTCATCCCCCGTTATCAATCTACTTAGTACGTTAAAATATGTCGAGGAGTGAGATGATATAATTGGGTCTTAATTTATTCATCTATAGACTAATATTATAAAGCTGAAGAGTTTGTTTGAACACGCTAATCTCAGGAAGTACGGGTTCGATTTGAAAAAATATTTTTGTATTGAGTAGTGCATTTATCGAGGAAGTCTATAGACTATAACATCACGCTTCGATCAATAGGAGCGGAGCAGCAGTGAAATATGATTAAAAAACGGGGAAAGTTTATTATTTTGAGAACTTCCGTTGCATGCGTTGATCAGGTTAATGTTATGTTAAAATTATGTACTAAAGAATTGTTCCTCTTAATAAGATTAACTCACTATAATATATTTTATGGAAATTAAATTCATTCTAAAATAATTATTTGCGGACCTGGATTACGGGCGACGGTTCCCGTCGGAACAATAATTACAGCGAGAACGGGAAAAATTCCAAATTACAACGCGGATTAAGTCTCAGGCGATCACTAGTCGATTTAGATATGTAATTAATGATTACATCTAGAATAAAAAAAGTAATTTATGTGTTACACAATAAAACAAACGGTTAATTAATTATTTGCTTCTTTCATTTATACAGTAAGTAAATGAACGAATAAAAGCTGTTTATTCGTAAGTGTGGCCTTCCATGGTTACTTATGAACAAATAAGTTAGTTAAATGAAAATAGTGATTTCGAAATACGATGTCGTCCAAGAACATAAATTAGTTTTTATCTGAGTCTAGAACTATCAAATTAGATTATAGGTAACGAGAATAGATGTTCATTCAACCAGCTATGTTCCAGGTCACCTCCTCGCTAAGCTTCGGAGGACGTACATAATTGTTGATAGTCTCATTGAAACTAGTATAAAGTAGTTAGTCACAGAGGCTATAAAACTTCTTGATACCTGAAACTAGTTCTAAAAATACAAGTCCTTTTTAGGGTTCCGTAGAGAAAGTTTCGGAACCCGGATATGTGTATATTTACTACGCCGACAGTGTTAAAATTAAATGTTAATTTTTTTTTATGTACCTCTCCTACACGTAAATTGGGGATGATATTTTCTTGCGTCTACTCCATCATGTGGGGTATCATTAGATAGGTCTTTTAAATTCATTGAATGGTTACGCACCTGGCCGGTTTTTGTTTTCAAAAGATGGCTCCACCGAAATAAGACTACAGCCTATCCAGGATGTTTTACATTACATAGTCTACATACAGGATTTTTCATTAAGCGCAGCACAAAACACTTAACGGTAACTCTTATCTTTCTTTCGTACTTACGTGTTAACCCTTTCAAAAATTTAGCGACATACAACTTTGAATCATCTCAAGTTTAAAAATAGTAAAAAACTGTCGATTAAATCCGAAGATATTTTATTGCACGATATATTTCCCTTAAATCCTACCTGCAATGGAAACCGCCTCACAAATAACGCGTTTTTGGAAGAAACCTGCTGTCCGTGTTCCTGAATTTGAATTATTTGTACTAGCTTCTAGCACAGAATAGGGAATAGTACTTACATACTTCTAGTACTGCTATGAATGGACATTCTTTTATTTATGTTCAACAACCGTACTTACTATCTATAGATCCAGATGTATAATAATAAAAAGATAACCGAAAATTGAGAAAAAGTAACGATTACGTTTGGCCCGTTGTTTCATCGTAAAATGATTCATGTCTTTCACATAGGACGTATATTTTTGAGTAGTCCGCTTAAATTTGATGGGGCAACACTCGTAAAATATTTACGTTAAAGCCACTCTTAATAAAGTTAGTAAGTTGTAGGTATTTCGCCGTTTTTATTTTCTTGCATTCTTCATATTTTCCGGGAAATTTTCTTTAAAGAAAAACTTTTGTCTTGCTTTTGTTGGATTTCGCAAATTTAAACAAACGGTTTATCACGAAGACAGCCAAACAAGTGAATTCATGGAGTTAATAAAGGACAAAATATTGTGGCTGTTTAATACCGTTTTATTTAAGTATTTATTATTTTATTTACTTTGTTTCATGTTTGTGTAAATTAAATATTACTTGTAGTTATAGTTTTTAATGGATTTAATCGCCAGTTATTTATTATTTATAAACCTGATGTTGCGCTAACTATACAGGGTTCGTGGTCACAAAGATACTTTAAATATTTATATTGTAAATGGGTATACAATAATATTTTAATGTACCAGTATAAAATCCTCAATTAGGATACCCAAAGGTAAAAAAATAAAACTATTACGCGACTTCCTCGTTTACTAATTTGTTTTGTTTTCTCTCTGTATTTACCACACGCACAGTAATTATTTGACACTTGAACTCAAATTTAATACTACCAGATGTGTCACAGTCGTCGCCACCTTGGTTTGTTAATAAATAACTCTTCAACAGTATGAAGCGCACTCGTGTGGCTAAGGTTTTCAGTTGCCTAAATAATTGAGCTGAAGAATTATCTACACATAATGCGCGCGCCATACATATGACCTTAAAAGAGGTCAAATAGACGATTCAAAAAAAAAAAAAGAATCAGAAATAAAAAAAAATAAAAAAAATATGTTTTCTTGTTTCATTCGCTGCATCTGACGATCGCGGAAAATCAGAGTGAGTTACCGCGATAGAAAGTCTCGCTTCAGCTCAATTTTGCACCGCGACCCGCCGTGCACACCTTGTAATAAGGAAGTAGTCTTTTGTAAATTTAACATAAGTAGGTACTAACAACATTACCGCGCGGCAACATCACTCGACCAGTAGCGAGGGAAATAGCGTGGAACATCGTGTGGAAACACGCTCACCTCTTTTTTTTTTTTTTATATTGGGTTCGCCAAATTGACGCCGCCCGTCTGGTGGTAAGTCGTGACGACGTCTAGCGATTGTGGGCCACTCTCACAGCATACAATACTATAGAGAGTGGCCCTC